>PVIU01021109.1:0-32384 GCA_004026605.1 Ondatra zibethicus | reverse complement strand
TCATATGTTTGATTGCTTTTTCTTGGTTTTCTTTAAAGGATTTCTTGATGTCTTCCAATTGTTTGTCTTTTCCTTCATTTCTTTGAGGGAATTTTTCATTTCCTCTTTAATGATCCCAAACATTCTCCTGAAGTTATTTTTTTAGGTCATTTTCTTCTGCTTCATCTATATTTTATTTTTCAAGTCTTGCTGTTGTAGGATCACTAGATTTTACTTGTGACATGTTGCTTTTTGTGGTGTTGCATGTTTTCTTACCTTGTCTAGCCATCTTTTCCTCTAATTGTGGTTGGGGCTGTCTGTGACTCTGGTCATCAATCTTCCAAGGCTCAGGTCATTGCTCCTGGTGGTGCAGTCAGTTCTACTTCCAGTCACCTCGTTGGTCACTCTGTGTTCCTAGAGGCTCCTCAGCACTCCTGGGGTTTGCTCTGCCTCCATGGAGTTAGCTGTTTCAGCTCTGCTCTGGCCTAAGTTGCTGGCCCAGTCCTGCTTCCACAAATGTCCCTGGTCTGGATCTGCTTCTGCTCACATGGAGTTCACCATTCCAGGCCTGCTTCAGCCCTGATTACTGGCTCAGTCCTGTTTTTGTGGAGTTTGCTGCCTCAGACCTTCTGTGGCCTAGGTTGCTGGCTCAGTACTGCTCCTGTAGAGTTTGCTGCCTTCAAAAAAGTAAAGTATTTAAAGAGACAAGAATACAGACAGTTATAGATTAAAGTAGTAAAGAAAAATAGGTCACATAAAGATGGAAGATATGCAGAGAGTCTGGATTATGTATATTATTGTGTTTTCTTTAATTTTTTTGACTGCAAGTGAGTTAAGTACAGAAAGACATTTCATTGTATGGGCTGCTAAGCTAAACCAGTATATATATTTTAAAATTATCTTGACTTTAAAATTTGTGTCTAAGGATATGTTGCTTTGGAAAAGAAGTTCTACTTTTGTTTCTACAGAGGATGAGAATCTGAGAATTTATTCCAGGCTAATGTGGTTTAATGGACCAAAGCCCCCTGAAAGGTCTTTAAAACGCCTAAATTTCTTTGCCCGACAAAAAGCAGGAAGCAATTTGGAGAAAACTACACTCCAATTCCCAAATATTGTTTATAAATGTTTGTTTTGCATTTAAAGGGGGACATGATATATAGATGAACATTTTGCTAGCTAAAAATATGCGTAAGTTAATAGGCCAAGCAGTGTTTTAATTAATACAGTTTCGTGTGATTATTTCGGGTCTAGGCGGCTGACAAATAAACAAGCAGTCTGCCAACATAAAGCCTTTTGAGATGGCAGCATAAGGGGGGATTTACCCAGCTCACTGTGTCGGGAGTGTTGGTCCATGGCTGTCACCTCCACTGTTTCTAGGTCACAGTGAGACAGGACAGCATGGTGAAGGGTGTCATGAAATTGGGGTGCTCACCTCATGGTAGCTAAGAAACAGTAGGAGATAGGAAAAAGTTGGGACAGGTACATTTTCTTTCCAGAACATGTTCCCCAATAACCTACTTCCTTCAGTTAGCCCTTTCCCCACTGCCGACCACCTCCCCAAACATCCCCACCAGCTGAGGATCCTGCTTTTAATACACACACCCATGGGGGACATTTCATATGCAAAGCATAACGAGAGTTAAAGAGCATTGGATGAAGAAGACGTGAAGATGGGCCTTTCAGGCAGGTCCCTATTTTTTCATGAGAAGAAAGGCCTGACCTAGCATGCTTGCTAGATTTTATTATGCTCTGACACAGTCCTTGAAGGGTGTATTTCAACCTTCTCCCAACTTCTCTCATTCTCTCCTCCTCCTTCCTGTCTTCCATGTGTGATCTTCAACAGTTGTTCCCATCATGATACTCTGCCCCGACCCAGAAGCAGCAAAGCCAAGAGACCATAGGCTGAATTTACATTACAACCCTGTGTGGACACAGTGCCGTCAGGGATCTTGCTGGACCATACCTCATATCATGTGGAGGAGCTGGTGTGAGCACACATGTGGTCTCTAATTCCTACCTGACCTCCTTATTCCCATGACACACGGGGTCCAGGGTGTTCACTCTTGCTTTAGTTCTGGAGCTTTGATAACAACTGATCTCTGTTTCTTTTCCTCTGTTTTTTCTTACAATGCCAGGCCTGGAGCATGGAGCAGGCACTGTCCTAGCTGGTGGCAGAGTTCCCTGGTGGATAAGAGTAGAACATTTCTTTATGTACCTCAGGGGACACATGGCCACTTTCCCAGCACAGTGGAGTCCAACAGGAGGGTCAGGAGTAGAGTCTGTCCTAGGAACCCCTTCCTTCACCAGCAACCTCCCAAGGGGAGGAAGGGGAGTGCTGAGGTGTAGCAAAGAAATGTTTGCTGTCAGCAGGGTAGAGACTGCCTTGGGTGGGTGAGAGGGGAGGAAGTCAGTTGTCAGGGAGCGATGAGGTCCAAACTCTGCATGCAGTGCATCTTCCTCACAGATCAAGCACTGGGCTATGCACAAGCTGGACTTGCAGTTTTCTTTTATTTCCAGAGATAGGAACAAATAATATTCCCACAGTCAAACTGCAGAATCTTTGGATCCTTTCTGAGAAACTGGGGCTTGCTTGCTCTTTATATGGACTACTTTTCTCCAGATATGCAATCCCCTTCTTCCTGCTAAAGCTGGAGCGGGAAATCGTCTTTGGCTTCCTGTCCTTGTCATCTGCCTTTGCCAGAGACATCTTGGGAGCGAACCGTCTAGAACTTGCTCACAAAGAGGACAGGTCCACCTGTCTCTATCTCCTACCTTTTATGAAGCCTGTGGGATCTCTGAAAGAACTGGGATGACTTTGGCTGCCTGTCTCCCTCACTTTCTCCCCAGGCCTCCTCTCCTTACTCTTCCCCTCTTCCTTCCCCCCTCCTCCAGCTCTTCCTCCCCATCCTCCTCCTCATGCTTCCTCTTTTTTCCTCCTCCTCCCTTCCTTTCTCCTTCTCCTAGGTTCAATGCCTAACATCACAAGAAATAACATGAAGTGGAGTTAAAAATAAATACAATTCGAGACAATAAGAAGTTATCATCAACTTGCAATGGTTGGAGTCGGAATCCAGAACAAAGCTGTGGTGCTAAGAAGCAGTTCTACTCACTTGCCATGAAAAGTTGCTGCATTGTCCAAGTTGACAGCTCTTCACTTTCTTTGTCTTTTTAAAGGCTTATTTATTTTATTTTGTGCACATGAATGCATGTTGCATATGTGCACTGTCTGTCCCCATACCTTCACAGACCAGAGAAGGCACTGGATTCCCAGGATGGAAGTTATAGATGGTTGTGAGGCACCATATGAGGGCTGGGAACTGAACCTGGGTCCTCAGGATGAGCAGTAAGTGTTCTCATGCACTGAACGATCTCTGCAGTTCTCCTACCTTTTCTATGTATCAACAATACTGTGCAGAAAGTGACACGTCAAGAAAAGCAGGTCACCATGCCTGGCTCTAATGAATAGTCCTGGTGATAGTCTCTCTCTCTCCCCTGTCTGAGACTTTCAAGATTTTTTATGGTATTTTAAACATTTTGTCCAAGTCTAATGGATTTGATAAAATGAAGCAAACCGATAAGGAGAGAATGATCAGGGAAGTGGCATATTTTTGTAAGGCAGAAGAGGACACTTCCGGTCCAGAATGTGCCCAGAGCCACCCTCGCCTGAGCCGTTCTCCTACATAAGTCTAGTTTAGTCTGCTCTGAGCTACTCGGGTAATAGTTTTCGTTAGGCTTCTGTTGAGTCTGAACTATCTGCATGAATGCTCTTCTTTTGATTGGGGTGTTAACCCTTTCCTAATTGAAAGGCCCTCCCTTTTTTCCTTTCAAAAGCTTTGACAGTGTAGTCTGCAGGAACTTGTGTCTTTCCCATCTACTTACTCTTCAGCTCACAGGTACTGAGTTCCCTCTCCTGCTGTTCTACTGTACAACCCTTCGACTTTCAGGATCTTGGTGCCCTTTGACCTCATTGTCCTCCTCCCTAATCACCACCTTCTCCTAGCTTTCTTGTCCCTCCCTTGGAGAAACCACGTTCCTTGGATTAGTTTCTTGGGTCTGCTGAAACAGAATATCACAAATGCATGGTTTAAAGTAGTAGGAGATCATTTTCTCATAGTTCTGGAAGCTGAAAGCCTTGGATCAAGATGTCAGCAGGTCCTTGCTCCCTCTGGAGGCCACTCCTGTCTATGCCCCTCTTCCAGCTCCCGGTGGCTCCCGCCACTCTTCACTTCAGACCCAACGTCCACCGCCCCATCTCCGCCTCTGTTATCTGGCCTTGTTCCCTGTGTTTCTTTTGTGTGTGTTACTGTGATTTGGGTCCCCTAAAGGCTCCTGCAATGAGGACTTATTCTTTAGTTTGTGGTATTATTTGGTGCTGGAACCTTTAGGAGACAGGACCTAGTAGGAGGAAGACAGGTCACTGGGGAAATGCCCTAGGAGGGGGGATGTGGAAACCCCAGCTTTCTTTCTTCATCTTTCTTTGTATCTAAAACTCACCAGGTAGAAAGTGCCTTTCTCCACCATGCACTCAGTCATGATGCTCAGCTTCACCCCAGAGTGCAAAGTGGCAGGACCCCCTGAACATGACTAAAGCCCTGACACCCAGTGCAGGGTGAAAAGGGCCAGTGAAAGAAAACTCTGGCCCTAAGATCAGAGCCAAATAAACATGCCCTGCCCCTAACCAACTCAGGAATTAAAAACCAACCAATTCCTGAGCATGAAAAGAAACCAATCTCCAAGTTTATCCCAAGCTCTAGGATTGAAATCCTACCAACCCCCACCCTGAAAACCTCCACCTTGGAAAGTTCCACCCCTAAGAACCCCTATATAAGCCCTGTACCTGTTCAGTTTGGGGCTGCCCTTTTTCCACCCTGTCAGAGGCAGCCACTCTCCTGGATTTCTCCCTCCCAATAAATCTCTCGAGTGAGGTTTGTTGTAATGACTTTTCTTTCCCTTGAGGGCAGAGCAGAGATGTGACAACTTTTGCCCTTTTGCCAGAGCAGAGCTCTAATGGCTCTTGCTGGAGGGGAGCAGAAGTGCAGAGCTGTAACACTGGCTGGGGGGCTCCCTTGCTGGAGCAGAACTGCTAGCCTCCAGGGAAGCTGAGCAGAGCTGCAACATTTCTCTGGAGCAGAGCGCTAACAACCTCACTGAGGAAACCCTTTTCTGCTAATGCAGAGTTGTTATATTTACATGAGCCAGACCTTTCCTGGAGCAAGGACTGTGGAAACTGCCCCCACTGGAACAGAGCTGTAACCTCTGTTAGGATAGCATTCCCTTCCCAGCCTCAGGCAACCCTTGCTTTCCAGCTGCCAGGATTCCTTTCCCCTCAGGGCAGTGACACTTGCACCCAGAGTCCAGTGACAGGACCAACGGAACATGGATTGAAGCCCTTGACACCCAGAGCCGAAAGGAACTTTTCTTCTAATAAATTGATATCTCAAGCATGGGGTCACAGAGATGAAAGGTGACAGAAAGAAGTCCTGGTGTTTAAATCTCCCAGGTAAAGGCAGATACTAGTCATTGCTTTAGCCCTTGCCTTAAGTCACTACGCCCTCCTCTTAACTTGATTGCATCTGCAAAGGATCTTGTTTCCAGGCAGCATCATATTTCCAGACTCTGAGGGATAGGACTCGAATACCTTTGGTGAGAAAATTCAACTTACAGTATTTCCCAAAGTTTTGCCTGCCCTTGGCTCATTTCTTTCCTTACCCTGACTGCCACACTTCAAAGTTCTAATGATCCCCAGGCTTTCACCACCACTCTGCTGGATCTGACATAACACCTGAGTAGACTAGTGGGACTGAGGAAATTTCACTCCATGTGGGAGCTTAGAACATAAGCCAGATGTTGCTGCATGCGGTGGCAGAGAGCTTGCTCAGTGCACAGAGGACACAGAAGGCGTCTTCAGAAAGGAAAGGATAGGTTCATGACTTAGGAGTTCCCAGGGTCCTGAAAGGTAAAAGCAGAAAATTCAGAGGCGTCACCAGAGAATAATTAACAGGTGTGTTTTGCATTCGTTAGAGATATTAGAAAGAGACTCAAAAGGAAACTAATGGGAGAAAAAAATGCATTTGCCATAAATGCGCATGATGACTGAAGAGCTACCATAGAGGGAGAACAGCGTGACAGAAAGGGAACACAACGACAAACGAATATTTCATATCTCTTAAATTAGCAAACCCAAATGGCCAATAGGCATCAAAAATAACCAACAGAGGGCTGACAAGGTAGCTCAGCAAATAAAGGTACCTGATGCCAAGTCCAAAGACCTGAATTTGATTCCTGGTTGCCACATGATAGAAGGAGAGAACTCACTCCCAAATTTGTCCTCTGACCCCGTATGTGTGCTGTGGCACGTGCCGCCCCACCAAAATAAATAAACATAATTTTTTCTCTGATAATTTGTTCATTGCTTTATAAATAATATAAATAAAAATTTCCACTTCCTCCCCTCCTCCCACTTCCCTCCCACTCCCCCACTCACCCCCCCTCCTGCTCCAGTCCTAAGAGAGGGCAGGGTACCCTGCCCTGAGGGAAGTCCAAGGTCCTCTCCCCTCCATCCAGGCTTAAGAAGGTGTGCATCCAAATAGAATAGGATCCCAAAAAGCCAGTACATGCAGTAGAAACAAATCCCAGTGCCATTATCATTGGCTTCTCAGTCTGCCTCAATTGTCAGCCACATTCAGAGAGTCCAGTGTAATCTCATGCTCCTTCAGTCCCAGTCCAGCTGGACTTCGTGAGCTCCCATTAGTTCAGGCACACTGTCTCAGTGGGTGGATCCTGGCTTCCTCGTGGTCCTGACTTCCTTGCTCATATTCTTCCTCCTTCCGCTCTTCAACTGGACCTTGGGAGCTCAGACCATTGCTCCCATGTGGGTCTCTGTCTCTATCTCCATCTGTCACCGGATGAAGGTTCTATGGTAATATTCAAGATAGTCATCAGTCTGACTACGGGACAAGGTCAGTTCAGGCACCTTCTCCTCCACTGCCCAGGGTCCTAGCTGGGGACATCCCTGTGGACATCTGCCAACCCCACAATGCCTCCCTTAATTAAGATATCTTCTTCCCTGCTCCCATATCTGTCCTTCCTCCATCTCAACCATCCCATTCCCCCAAGCTCTCCCCAAACCTCCTCATTCTCCCTTCTCTCTCCCCCTCTCCCCTTCCCGCCACCCAATCCCCATGCTTCCAACATTCGCCTGGCAATCTTGTCTGCTTCCAATTTCCAGGAGGATCTATATATGTTTTTCTTTGGGTTCACCTTATTACTTAGGTTCTCTATGATCATGAACTATAGGCTCAGTATCCTTTGTTTATGGCTAGAATCCACTAATGAGTGAGTACATACCATATTCATATTTTTGGTCTGGGTTATCTCACTCAGGATAATGTTTTCTATTTCCATCCATTTGCATGCAAAATTCAAGATGTCATTGTTTTTCTACCACTGAGTGGTACACTAATGTGTTGATGTGCTACACTTTCTTTATCCATTCTTCCATTGAGGGGCATCTAGGTTGTTTCCAGGTTCTGGCTATTACAAAAAATGCTGCTATGAACATAGTTGAACAAATGCTTTTGTATTATGATTGGGCATCTCTTGGGTATATTCCCAAGAGTGATATTGCTGAATCCTGAGGTAGGTTGATTCCCAATTTTCTGATGCCACACTGATTTCCAAAGTGGTTGCACAAGTTTGCATTCCCACCAGCAATGGATGAGTGTTCCCCTTACTCCACATCCTCTCCAGCATAGTTTATCACTGGTGATTTTGATTTTAGCCATTCTGACGGGTGTAAGATGGTATCTCAGAGTTGTTTTGATTTGCATTTCCCTGATAGATAAGGAAGTTGAACATGTCCTTAAATATCCTTTGGTCATTTTAAATTCTTCTGTTGAGAATTCTCTGTTCAATTCAGTACCCCATTTTTTAATTGGGTTATTTAGAATTTTAATGTCTAGTTTCTTGAGTTCTTTATATATTTTGGAGATCAGACCTTTGTCTGATGTGGAGTTGGTGAAGATCTCCTCCCATTCAGTAGGTTGCCTTTTTGTCTTAATGACAGTGTCCTTTGCTTTACAGAAGCTTCTCAGTTTCAGGAGGTCCCATTTATTCATTGTTGCTCTTATTATCTGTGTCACTGGGGTTATACATAGGAAGTGGTCTCCTGTGCCCATGTGTTGCAGTCTACTTCCCACTTTCTCTTCTATCAGGTTCAGTGTGGTCGGATTTATATTGAGGTCTTTAATCCATTTGGACTTGAGTTTTGTGCATGGTGATAGATATGGATCTATTTTCATTCTTCTACATGTTGACATCCAGTTATGCCAGCACCACTTGTTAAAGATGCTTTCTTTCTTCCATTTTATACTTTTAGCTTCTTTGTCAAAAATCAGGTGTTCATAGGTTTGTGGATTAATATCCAGATCTTCAATTCTATTCCATTGGTCCACGTCTCTGTTTTTACGCCAATACCAAGCTGTTTTCATTACTGTGACTCTGTAATAGAGTTTGATGTCAGGGATGGTAATGCCCCCAGAGGTTCCTTTATTGTATAGGCTTTTTTTTTGGCTATCCTGGGTTTTTGTTTTTCCATATAAAGTTGATTATTGTTCTCTCAAGGTCTGTGAAGAATTTTGTTGAGATTTTGATGGGGATTGCATTGAATCTATAAGTTGCCTTTGGTAGAATTGCCATTTTTAATATGTTGATCCTACCAATCCAAGAGCATGGGAGATCCTTCCATTTTCTGATATCCTCTTCAATTTCTTTCTTCAAAGACTTAAGGTTGTTGTCAAATAAATCTTTCACTTCCTTGATTAGTGTTACCCCAAGCTACTTTATGCTATTTGTGGCTATCGTGAAAGGTGATGTTTCTCTAATTTCCCTCTCTGCTTCTTTATCCTTTGTGTATAGAAGAGCTACTGATTTTTTGAGTTGATCTTGTATCCTGCCCCATCACTGAAGGTGTTTATCATCTGTAGGAGTTCTCTGTTAGATTTTTTTGGGGTCACTTATGTACACTATCTTATATCTACAAATAACAAAAGTTTGACTTCTTCCTTTCCAATTCGAATCCCCTTGATCTCCTTATGTTGTCTTATTGCTATTGCTAGAACTTCAAGCACTATGTTGAAGAGATATGGAGAGAGTGGACAGCCTTGTCTTGTTCCTGATTTTAGTTGAATCATTTTGAGTTTCTCTCCATTTAATTTGATGTTGGCTGGCGGCTTGCTGTATATTGCTTTTATTTTATTTAGATATGATCCTTGTATCCCTAATCTCTCTAAGACCTTTATCATAAAGGGGTGTTGAATTTTGTCAAATGCTTTTTCAGTACCTGATGAAATGATCATATGGTTTTTTCTTTCAGTTTATTTATATGATGGATTACATTGATAGATTTTCCTGTATTGAACCAGTCCTGAATCTCTGGGATGAAGCCTACTTGATCATAATGAATGATTTTTTTGATGTGTTCTTGGATTCGGTTTGCCAGTATTTTATTGAGAATTTTTGCATTGATGTTCATGAGTGAGATTGGTCTGTAATTCTATTTCTTGGTTGAGTCTTTGTGTGGTTTTGGTATCAGGGTAATTGTAGCTTCATAAAAAGTATTTGGCAATGACTCGTCTGTTTCTATTATGTGGAACACATTAAGGAATATAGGTATTAGCTCTTCTTGGAAGGTCTGGTAGAATTCTGCACTAAAACTATCTGGTCTAGAGCTTTTTTTTGGTTGGAAGGTTTTTGATGACAGCTTCTATTTCCTCGTGACTTATAGGTCTATTTAAATTGTTCACCTGGTCTTGATTTAATTTTGGTATATGATATTTGTCTTAAAAATGTCCATTTCTTTTACATTTTCCAATTTTGTGGAGTACAGGCTTTTGTAATAAGACCTAATGATTCTCTGAATTTCCTCAGTGTCTGTTGTTATGTCCCCCTTTTCATTTCTGATCTTGTTAATTTGAGTGTTCTCTCTCTGCCTTTTGATTAGTTTGGATAGGGGTTTGTCAATCTTGTTGATTTTCTCAAAGAACCAGCTCTTTGTTTCATTGATTCTTTGGATTGTTTTCTGTGTTTCTATTTTGTTGATTTCAGCCCTCAGTTTGATTATTTCCAGTCTTCTCCTCCTCCTGGGTGAGTCTGCTTTCAGGTGTGCTGTTAAGTCTCTACTGTGAGCTTTCTCTGATTTTTTTATGTGGACACTTAGTGTTATAAACTTTCCTCTTAGCATTGCTTTCATAGTGTCCCATAGGTTTGGGTATGTTATGTCTTCATTTTCGTTGAATTCAAGGAAGGCTTTTATTTCTTTCTTTATTTCTTCCTTGACCCAAGTGTGGTTCAGTAGTTGACTGTTCAGTTTCCATGAGTTTGTAGGCTTTCTGGGGATGTTATTGTTGTTAAATTCTAACTTTACTCCATGGTGATCTGATAAGACACAGGTGGTTATTCCAATTTTTTAATATCTGTGGATGTTTGTTTTGTTACCAAGTATGTGATCAATTTTCAAGACAGTTCCATGAGGTGCTGAGAAGAAGGTATATTCTTTCCTGTTTGGGTGGAATGTTCTATATATGTCTGTTAAGTCCATTTGATTCACTACATCTGTTAGTTCTCTTATTTCTCTGTTAAGTTTCTGTCTGGTTGACCTGTCCATTGGTGAGAGACGAGTGTTGAAATCTCCTACTATTAGTGTATGGGGTTTGATGTGTGCTTTGAGTTCTGGTAAAGTTTCTTTTATATATGTGGGTGCTTTTATATTAGGGGAATAGATATTCAGGATTGAGACTTCATCTTGATGAATTGTTCCTGTTATGTGTATAAAGTGTCCTTCTCCATCTCTTCTGACTGATTTTAGTTTGATATCAATTTTGTTAGATATTAGGATAGCCACACCTACTTGTTTCTTAGGTCAGTTTGCTTGGAAAACCTTTTCCCAACCCTTTACTCTGCGGTAGTGTCTGTCTTTGAGGTTGAGGTGTGTTTCTTGTAAACAGCAGAATGTTGGATCCTGTTTTCGTATCCATTCTCTTAACCTGTGCCTTTTTATAGGTGAATTGAGTCCATTGATATTAAGCGATATCAATGACCAGTGGTTGTTAACTCCAGTTATTTTTTTGGTGGTAGTGTTTGTGTGTTTCCCTTCTTTGAGTTGTGTTGGTAGAGGGTTGTCAGATGTCTGTGCTATTGTGGGTGTTGTTGGCTTCCTTGGGTTGAGGTTTTCCTTTTAGTACTTTCTGTAATGCTGGGTTTGTGGATACGTATTGTTTAAATCTGTTTTTGTCATGGAATATCTTGTTTTCTCCATCGATGGTGAAAGAAAGCTTTGCTGGGCATAGTAGTCTGGGCTTGCATCCATGGTCTCTTAGTGTCTGCAGCACATCTAGCCAAGACCTTCTGGCTTTCCTGGTTTCCATAGAGAAGTCAGGTGTAATTCTGATAGGTTTACCTTCATATGTTACTTGACCTTTTTCCTTTGCAGCTCTTAATATTCTTTCTTTATTCTGTATGTTTTGTGTTTTGATTATTATATGGCGAGGGGATGGTTTTGTTTTTTTTTCCTCTGGGCCTTTGAGCTGGAATTCTTCTCCTTCTTATACCCCTATTATTCTTAGGTTTGGTCTTTTCATAGTGTCCCAGATTTCCTGGATGTTTTGTGTTAAGAATTTGTTGGATTTGCTGTTTTCTTTGATCAATGAGTCTATTTGGTCTACTGTATCTTCAGCGTCTGAGATTCTTTCTTCTCTTATATTCTTTTGGTTATACTTGTCTCTTTAGTTTCTGTTTGTTTACACAGATTTTCCATATCCAGCCCTCTCTCGGTTTGTGTTTTCTTCATTACCTCCATTTCAGTTTTCAAGTCTTGAACTGTTTCCTTTAACTGTTTGATTGTTTTTTTCTTGGTTTTCTTGGGTATCTTTGAGGGATTTATTAATTTCTTCTAACTTTTTGTTTGTCTTCTCTTCCATTTCTTTAAGGGAGTTTTTCACTTCCTGTTTAAGGATCTCCATCATTTTCATAAGGTTACATTTAAAGTTGATTTCAAGTCTTCCTGTTGCGTGTTCGCTGGATTCTGGTGTTATCATGTTGCTTTTCAGGTTGTTGGAGGAATTCTTGCATTGGTGCCTGCCCATCTCTTCCTTCAAATGAGGCCAGGAGAGTCTTGGCATCTTGGTCCAATCTTTGCTGTGGCTGACTGTGTACTTGGGGGTTTTTCTTGGTCTGTCCTCTCTTAGGTCCCCTCAGCAGTGGAGCTGGCTCTCAGATCCCCTCTGCTCTGAAGCAGACACTCACTCACCTGTCTGGATTCTCTCAGCACAGGAGCAGGGCCTCTTGCCTGGCTCCAAGGACCTTGCAGACAAAAAGGGCAGACTTGGGATGCTGGGTGGGGTGGTACAAAGAAGTCCTAGTGGCAGGGATACTCCCGCTGACTCGCCAACCTCTCAGCCCTGGAGCAGGCTGAGTTGGGGGATCCAAGGACCTCGCAGATGAAAACGGGTGCTTGGGGGCAGGCTGGAATGTGCTAAAGAGAGCCCGCAGCGGGGAAACACGTGCTGGATGGCCAGAAAAGCTTAAGGAGTTGGAGGGGGCCTGTAGTCAGTTCCCGGGGATGTCCGGCCACGCAGCCACTCACTCACCTGTCTGGATCCTCTCAGCACAGCAAGAAACATAATTTTTAAAAAATAACTAAAATAACCAATACAAACCAAACATTGGATTTTGAGGCTTCTACAGTGTTGTTTCTTAAAACCACCCCTACTGTCAGAATTGAAGATATGTAAAAATAATTTCCGTCTTACCCTCTTTTCATGGGTTAGAATTTTATCATCACCCTGCATTATTACAACTATGACTGGAATGTTTGTTTCTCTCCCAGATATATACAAACTTTGAGGCAGGAGGTGACTCAGCAGTCAAGAGCAAGGACTGCTCCTGCAGAGGACCCGGGTTCAGTCCTCAGCTCCCATGTTGGATCCCCCACAGCTGAGACTCAAGTTCCAGGGAACCCAATACCATCTTTGGGCCTTTATGGGCACTGACACAGATACAATGTATATACATAATTAAGCCAAATCTCAAAAGTAAAAAGAAAGGAAAACAAAACCACCAACTACCCTTCAAAGTGATATATTAGATATGGGTGCTTTGAATTGGTCATGGGGGTGGAGATCTGATGAATGGAATCAGCATCCTTGTCCCTTTTGTCACCTGAGGACATAGTAAGAAGGCAGAGTCTGTGAACCTCACAGTGGCTTTCTACCAGGTGCTGAACCCGCTGGAGCCTTCCAGACTCTACAGCTGTAAACAGTTTCTGTTGTTTATGAACTATAGGTCTATGATATTCTGCGACAGTGGTGGAGTGGGACAGAGACATGTGAGGACAGTTGGCTCTACTGGGGCAGGAGCCAGGCAGTGCACAGTGAAATTCTAGGCCCTTTGTTCAGGATGGCAGGGGAAAGTACTGTTACGCTCCTGACGTACAACAGTTTGATGCTTTTCTTTTCTATCACATGCTCTGCTTGGACACGAATGTCAACTCTCACAGCTGCAGGGACTGCGTGTGCAGGGGGAGTCAATAATCTGGCTTGTGGCCAATGAAGCCCGCCAGCTGCAAGTTTATCTGCCCTATGCCACTGGGTGTGTGAAAGGCAGGTTCCTGCTCCTAGCACCCTGCAGTCCTGACTCCTGCCCACAGGGTGCCATCCCCTACATCAGGTCAGACTTGGGGTGGAGATAGTGGCTGTCCACTGAGAGCCCATAGTTTGCAGACCCTCTGTATATAGTCACCCTATTGCCCACAGGGTCTGTAGGCAGAGTTAGGACTTATGGTGACATTTGTCTTACTTTAATCATTTATCCATTGCTTTTCTTAGCTTGGTAGGCAAGCTAACTTTGATTCCTTTAATTTAAGGACAATATAGTCTTAGCCATTTGCCACAATAACTCTCCCTCCATGACCACAGGCTCGGCATTTGCAGTTGAATTGACTTCTAATGGAAAGTATTTGGGAAAAAATTACAACTGTACCATGCATGTTCCTGTCATCTTCCTCCCTCCCTCCTTACCTTTCTCCTTTTTTTTTTTCCTTTTTGGGACAAGGTCTCACTATGTAGCCTTGCCTAGGCTGAAACTCTCCATGTAGACTAGATTGACCTCAGATTCACAGACATCTGCTGCCTTTGCCTCCTAGGTTCCTGGATTAAAGGCATGTGCCTGACTTTGCATCATTTCTTAAACAGTACAGTGTAACCACGGTTTGCATGATTTTTGCTTTCTATGAGATATTACAGGTAATCTAGAGTTAGAGTAGGTGGGGAATACATACAGGTGATGTGGAAATATGTGACTTCAGATGAAGAACTTGCTTGAGCATTCCTGCATGTCAAAACCCAGTGTCTTGAAACCAGTCCCTTGAGGATCCTACGGTTTGCCTGTATTTGACACCATTTTGTCCTTTTCTTCTAGGCTCTTGTCTTCATTCCATTCCGTCCCACCCCATTCTGCTCCATTCCAATTCCACATATGGTGCTGGTGAGGAAACCCAGGACTCCTACATGCTAGGAGGTGCTCCACCCCTGAGCTTCCTACATGGTAGGAAGTGCTCCACCCCTGAGCTTCCTACATGCTACGAGGTGCTCCACCCCTGAGCTTCCTACATGCTAGGAGGTGCTCCACCCCTGAGCTTCACCCCCAACTTTTGACTCTGGGACTCTGCTATTTTTTGTCTAGCTAGTTTTCCTCCCTGTTTTTGTTGAACCGTGCCTTTCTTAACACTTTTACACTGGGTTGACATGACGTTGCCCACTAACTTTTTTGTACAGGTCCCCACTCATTCCTTGCTGATTGGAGATGTGATCTAAATACTGAAAAAGAGAATGTGAAATTTGCAAATAAGCCTCTGAAATAGTTAGTAGGCAGCAGCTAAACTGCTTAAGAAATGATGCTGACTTGGTATTTTCACCATTAGTCACAGGGAAGAAAGCTTGAGAGTCTGCAAGTCATGGCTCTTAGAATGGAAGGAAGTTGCCCTGGGTTTGCAAAACTGGACAACATCCTAACCATACTTTACATAACCAAGAAATGGTTATGAATTTGAAACAAAATTTTTCTAACTATCCCCAATTTAAAAATTGAAAACAAACACTAATCGTGTCAGAGGAAAGAGTAAATCAGTTTCTAGGGAAAATAGTTTTACAAAAGGCATATTGTGGAAGAGAATCTGAGTGGAACTCAACAGCTATGCATGAGTTGTTTTTCCTGACTTTTTGACGTTTTTTAGTTTAACATTTTAAAACTTGTAATTTAAGATTGTATCGCTTATCATTCTAATAAGTGTTGCTTTCAAACTAAATTATTAAGTTAATATATGTCTTAAAATGGCTAGCTTGTGTCCTAGGACAGACACATACTCAGTGTGTGGGAATGATGCTGTCTGGGAGGTGAACAGGCTTCGGTCAAGCTACAAGCACAATCCAGAATTCAAGGGCAAAGGAGAAGAAAGGGTGAGTTCTGGGGGGAAAGGCAGGGGGTGAAGACCCCATAATGAGGCATCCTCAACTGCAGGTCCCCAGCTGCGACCAAAGCCTTTTCCTGAACCCAGAGCTGCTGAGAAAGTTTTCTTTTTGGTTTCCCAGTATATACCAGGCCTAGAAATCCTCAACCACAACTCAGATTCAAAAACATGGGAAGCCATCTGAGTACAGCATCCTTCTAGAATCTTTGGTATTTTTCTCTAGAGTTTGTAATTTTCTTACCAATATGTAACTCAGCCACAGGCACTTCTTTTATTGACTTGTCCAGTAACTCCTAGACTTTGAACTTTGTTTCAGTAGAAACTGTTCCCCCCCCCCACCATTTGACAAGTGGATATCTCATGAATTAAATCGCATAATTGTTATGCCAAGTCAAATGGCCAAAACAGATCTGGTATCAAGTACAAAGAAAGTTAGAGACCCACAGTTATTTGCTGAAAGCAGGAGGCAGGTCTCTTAAAGGCAGCTCACAAGCCCATGGATCCCATGGCTCTCAAGCTTCCCAAGCCTGAGTCTTCCTGGGGAAGGGGAATGTGGTTGAGCTAGTGAGTCTCAGGTGGAATCTGGTTAGGCCAGTTTCTACCCCAATCCCTCAAAAGGAAAACCATGCAAAGACAGTGTAGAAGATGGGAATTGCTGACTCCAGCAATGTGAGACAACTCGAGGGTGTTTTTTAAATTCAAAGCCCCCAAGAAGGTACGTATTAATTTACTTCATGTAACTGTGGAAGATCTAACATAGTAGCCATATTGTGGATCCCAGAATCACTCTCCATGTTTCCTACTGAAGAGGACAGCCCAGCCCTTGACACCTGCAGCAGACACTGGGTTTTTCCTGGTGTGCCTCCTGTTCTGAGAAGCCCTCCTGGAGATGGAGTCCATGGGGTGGCTCAGAAGTTTCTGGAGTGACTCCATACTAGGTACTTTCCTGTCGGGGGTGAAATGAGTTGATTAGGAGATGACCCAGTGTGACATCAGGTCATTTCTCCAGCAAGAGGGCCCCACCAGTGGCATTTAAGCTGGAGCCTGGAGCTGCAATCCACTCTTCTCCACAGCTTTCCACCCTTGGGCCACAGGAGAGCATACCCATCTCCAGACACAGTGGGGTTCAGCCTTGATTTACCCTGGTGATCTCGACTGGTACCTCCAGATGACCCCGACTTCTCAGAGCCAATGCTTTAGTTTTATCCCCAAATGTCATGTGACTTTCCTACCTTCTTCCAACCCCACCGCTCCCACTCAGTTCTAGCCTTCCCATTCTTGCCTCTGGCTAGTTTACATCAATCCTCTTCTTGCCCTTTTTCTTTATAGAAACAACAGAGACACATCTGATAGTTACTTCTTTGTCTGAAATCCTTGACAGTAAATCCCCCAAACTCCCAGAATAAAGCCCCAGAATAAACCCTGAATTCTCCTTGCACACAGGCCCCAAGGGACCTGGCCTTGCTTTATCTATTTTTGGGAACGAATGGGAAAGATTGCTAAGGCTGGACCAGGGCTCTCTGCACACCGATGAAGGCTTCTGTTGCTGAGCCTTACTACCAGCCATTTGCTTGGACTTTTTGCTCTAAGGTCCTGTCATTTGAAGGCTAGGCTGCCTGTCTCCTGTGTCTTCTACCCTTTTGTAGATGGCTGATGACACTTGTTCTTGGTGATTTCCTGTAGCCTTCATCATCGGAGAAGCTGCTCACCATGACAATTGCTTCAGCATAGCCATCCCTGTGTCCTGCCCTAGGTCTCCAAGCCCCTCCACCTGTATTCATGATATTCACAACTGTATCTATTTGCTTATCTTTCCCTCTGGGGGAAAATGAACACAAAAAACCTGTGATCTCCTCAAGGTGTGGGGCCACATTTCTAGTTTTTGCATCTAAGGGACAATATGCAAAGTACACAGATTAAAGCATTTATTTTAGCTGACTGGGACACCCCTTTGTGATGGTCAGTTTTAATCATCAACTTGGCACAGCCTAGAATCACTTGGGAAGAGATTGTCTACATTGGGTTGGCCTGTGGGCATACCTGTGGGGAAACTGTCTTAAGTTAATTGAGGTGGAAAAACCCAGCCTACTGTGGGCAGCACCATTCCCTAGGCAAGAGGTCCTGAGTCCCCTAAGAGTAGAGGAACTGAGCTAGCATGAGCAAGCAAGTGAGCATGCAGGCGTTCATTTCTCCCTGCCCTTGATGGTGGATGTGATGCCACTAACTGCAGTCCCTGTCCTGACCTCCCACAAGGATGGACTTTAACCTGGAATTGGGAACTGAAGTGATCCCACTCTCCCTAAGCTGTGCTTTCACCAGAGTATTTTGTCACAGCAACAGAAATGAAATTAAAGCACTTTCCAATTATTTTTATTTTGGAAAGTTTGTTTCAAGAAACAAACTGAAGCAACACAGTGTGGTGAGATCTACAACTTTCTCTAGACACCATGGGGTCTCTTTTTAGGGGGATCTCTGTAGGAAGCTTACAAATAAAGATGAATGATGGATTGTATTGTCACTATAGATTAAGAAAGAACAGAGGGGAGGGGGTGGGATATGAGGTAGAAACAGCTGGGAGACAGCATTCCCTTGCCTAGGAGTCTTGGTGGCTGTCAAGTTTCCAAGCAGAATGACTCTGGAAGTGCTGGGTGCAATTCCTAGAATAGGAATGGCCCTCTGTTTATGCCCACTGTTGGGATGAAAGGCTGTGTTGGCACAGGACAGAATGTTCCAGCACAGGATATCTATGTGAGGGCACTGGTTATAAAAGGAAGGGAGTGTCTTTCACGGGAGTGAGCTTGGTTCTTAACTGCAACACTAGATAAAAGGCCAAGTAACACTGTCTATCTTATGCTGAGATTCAGTGTCTCTGGCTTCCATTACCAAAGAGCATTCTATGGGTTTTTCCTCCTAAGCTACTCACAAAGGTCTCTCTTAGTTAGGCAAATTGACCAGGCACAGGAACTGAGCTGGTTTGTGATGTAAGTTTCCCTGCCCATGGGAGCCAGCTGTCATTGTGCCATTCATGCCCAGGAGGCATTCAGCATGATTCACCAGGCATCTTGGGGACAGAGGGATGGAGCCTGCAGTTTGCAAGGGTGTTTATAGGTCCTTTCCCCTCACAATTCCCCTTGAGCAGCTGAAGCTCAAATAGAATCAAAGCCACAGCTGGTTTGCCCCTCCCACGGTCCGTTCAGTCTCCTGCACAGGTGGTTTAGATGAGGTTTATATGCACTGCTTGAAACCCAGGGTCAGCCAGGATTTGTGAAGCTTGTCTTTCAAGAAGCCTGTGACAGCCTGCCCTCCTGCTGCTGGAGTCAGACCAGCCTGATACTCACACTTGTTTTCAGCAGGGTGACCAAACCATGGCTTTTCTGGGTTTCCTACCAAAAGAATTACATTTGGGGAAACTTATTGCTTAGTAAAACAACAACAACAAAATCAGACAACTGGCTGATGCCTTCAAGATGGCTCAGAAGGTAAAGTCACCTGCATCGCAAGCCTGATGACCTGAGTTTAATCCCCAGGATCCTTGTAAAAGCAGAGAGCCTCCTCCGCAGAGCTGATCTCTGATCTCTGCCTGCACGCCCACACACATATCACATACACAGACATAATAATAAAGATTGTACTTTTAAAAATGTCCTACCTTCCAATCCCTGAGAATGGTGCCTACACCCTTTCCCAAACTTCATGTCCAGATGTTTGTGCTTACCTAGATTTGTGCTTTTCTTGACGATATCCCTTAAGCACAGTAGCTCAATGCAATGCTTAGCCTTTGCCAGTGGCTGCTACCCAGTTCAGTGCCCACTGTGTGCCTCACCTTGAAGGCGTCCCTACAGGCATTTAGTGTGTCCATCTTTCTCCTGGCCAGTCTTTTTGAAGCTTCTTATATAATGGACTCCTCTGGAACCTTTGTAGACGATCTTTCCAAGCTGTCTCAGACACAGACCTGGCCAGGAAGCATGGCCGTCATAAAATAAACCTGATTTGGAATACAGAGAAGCAGTGCTTGTCAAAAACAATGTTTATCCTACATGTAGGAGTTTTCAAAGATGCATGAAAAAAATGTGTGTGTCTGTGCTTAAATTCCATTCTACTTCTGAACCCCTGAGCCTGCTTGATGACCACGGTGCAAAGGTGAGTGTCAGTCCAGATGTTATCCTGAATTGTTACCATGGGGCTATCTCTCCACTAGAAATTTCTAAGCATAGAAGCAGTTGTCCTGGTGGCTTAGACTGAGCCAAACAAAACTGGTTCTAAGCAAGCCCAGTAAAAACAGTGTGGTGGTGGCTGCTTCTGGGCTGACTTTGATGAGGTGTGAGGAATATGCATTCCACAAACTACAGACACAGAGAGCCTGAATTTGAACTTACAGGGTCTGTTTATAATTCATTGTGCTTGAATGTTCTGATTCCCAGTCTGAGAGGTGCTTCCAAGCTCACTGACTTCTGCCATCGGTACACAGAGAGGGTCCAGGCACTTCTGGCTGAAGAATTTGGACATTGCTCCCTTAGTAGGATTTATGGCCAAAGGGCAGAATCCCAGGACCAATCACTTAGAAAATGTGTCCAAGCCTATGTGTTGAAACCAATTCTCTTTTTCATTTATCTTTGCAGACATTCACTTCCTGCCCCAAGAACAAATTCAAGTAAGGAATTAAAACAAAACAAAAAGCCCTCAGCGTGGACTGTGGCCACAATATGTCCTTATCTGAATAGTCCAAATGGCCCAAGGATAAGCTGATCTAACTTGACTGATTTCTCTTCCTACCCACCAGATTATGATTCATTGGGAAAATGTTCCTTGCAATTTTTTAGAGCCTTTCCAAGCACTGACCATGCTAAAGGAGCCTCAGGGTCTGGAGCCAAGTCTTGATATGATACTCGGTGAACCTTGTTGCTGGGCGAAGCTTTCATTTGGAAGACTGAAACTTGAACCTCACCCAGGCCTAAGTGGAGGGAACACCCTCTGCTGATTCCACCAAAAATCCATGCTGGACCCTTGACCTTCATTATAGATTATGATGTTTAGCTTTTGTCTCACTTAAAAGTTTTTTTTCTTTTACAAAACATTGTGGTTTTTACAGAAAAATTTGGCCAAAGTATCAAATTCTTGTCTCATTTAGGCTAAACACAATAGATACAATATCTTCGGCATGATTTTATTTTGTGTTTCTCTTTTCAGCCCTAAGAATGAGTCCAGAATGTGGCAATGGCTCTACCACTGAGCTACAGCCCAGTTCACGCCACATGAAATGAATTTCTCTGAGATATGCCTGTGACAATACAACACCTTTTCAGGCTCTGTGCTCAGTATCTGAGCCACCTGGCAGTCTGCGAAGGCTTGATGTTAGAGTCCTCGATTCCAGTAACTTGGATTTGACTGCAGTATAGTAGGGGCAAGTTCCTACATAGCACCAAATACTCACCAAAACTGTAATCTTTTTTTTTTTACTCTTTTTTGATTTTTTTTATTGATCTCTACATTTTTCTCTGCTCCCCTCCCTGCCTCTCCTCTCCCCTTCAACCCTCTCCCAAGGTCCCCATGCTCCCAATTTACTCAGAAGATCTCGTCTTTTTCTACTTCCCATGTAGATTAGATCCATGTAAGTCTCTCTTAGGGTCCTCATTGTTGTCTCGGTTCCCTGGGATTGTGATTTGTGGGCTGGTTTTCTTTGCTTTATGTTTAAAAACCATTTATGAGTGAGTACATGTGATAATTGTCCTTCTGGGTCTGGGTTACCTCACTCAATATGATGTTTTCTAGCTCCATCCATTTGCCTGCAAAATTCAAGATGTCATTTTTTTTTCTGCTGTGTAGTACTCTATTGTGTAAATGTACCACATTTTCCTTATCCATACTTTGGTCGATGGGCATTTAAGTTGTTTCCAGGTTCTGGCTATGACAAACAATGTTGCTATGAACATAGTTGAGCACATGTGCTTGTGGCACGAATGAGCATCCTTTGGATATATACCCAATAGTGGTATTACTGGGTCTCCAGGAAGGTTGTTTCCTAATTTTCTGAGAAATTGCCACACTGACATCCAAAAAGGCTGTGCCAGCTTGCATTCCCACCAGCAATGCAGGAGTGTTTTCTTTACCCCACAACCTCTTCAGCATAAGTTGTCAACAGTGTTTTTGATCTTGGCCATTCTTACAGGTGTAAGATGGAATCTCAGAGTTGTTTTGATTTGTATTTCTCTGATGACTAAAGGTGTTGATCATTTCCTTAAGTGTCTTTCAGCCATTTTAAATTCCTCTGTTGAGAGTTCTCTGTTTAAGTCTGCACTCCATTTTTTTAATCCATTATTTGTTCTTTTGATGACCAATTTCTTGAGTTTTTGAATATTTTGAAGATCAGAACTCTGTCTGATGTGGGGTTAGTGAAGATCTTTTCCCATTCTGTAGGCTGCTGTTTTGTCTTGTTGACCATGTCCTTTGCTTTACAGAAGCTTCTCGGTTTCAAGAGGTCCCATTTATTAATTGTTTCTCTTAGTGTTTGTGCTACTGGGGTTATATTTAGGAAGTGGTCTCCTGTGCCAATGCGTTCAAGTGTACTTCCCACTTTCTCTTCTATGATGTTCAGTGTGGCTGGCTTTATGTTGAGATCTTTGATCCATTTGGACTTGAGTTTTGTGCATGGCGGTTGATATGGATCTATTTTCATTCTTCTACATGTTGATATCCAGTTATGCCAGCACCCCAAACTGTAATCTGAATCCTGTTCCAGCCAAGGTCCCCAGGATTCTGTGATTCTTCTGCAAGCAAGCCATCTAACAACTTAGCCACTGAATCAACCCAGGAGGAAAGGCTGGAGAGGAAGAATTGGCCCAGCACAGAATGTAAGATTTCAGAGAAGAGCTTAGGGTCAGGGCATCATCTTCCTCCCCATCTTTATAGAAACCTGGAAGGTTTTAGAAAGAATTAATACTCAGCCTGGACAGATTGCTCAGTAGGTAAGAGCACAAGACCTGAGTTCAGATCCTCAGTTCCTACATGGAAAAAGACAAGTACGGCCCCATGTGTTTGTAACCTCAGCACTATGTGGTATGTAAGGGGGTGGGACAGGAAGGTCAATGGGTCTTGCTGGCCACCAATATGACTTCGGGTTCAGGAAGAGACCTTGTCCTCAGGGAACAAGATACAGAGTCGTAGAGGAGAACACTTTCAGCCCCTGCACAGGTATTCGCTCTTTCTCTCTCCTCTCTCTCTGGGACTGAGAGACAGATGACAGGAATGCAAGTATATTTGCTGATGAAGGAATAACTGTGGGCCGGAGAGGAGCTCTTTCTCACTTTCAAGGCTTAGACTCAAGGCTTAGCCACATAGCTCCAGCTCAGGACTTAGAAGCTCTGTGCCAGGTGGATGCTAATTGTGACACTTCACGGCCACTGTGTACAACATCCTGACCGCAGCACTGCCAATGTGCCAGCTGGTGCTTCTCCATGCCCTCAGGTGTCACCACTAATGCCCATCACCAGTGCGGGCACCTCAGGCTCTGAGGGCTTTGTTTGCCTCGAGCATGAAAGGCCATCCCTGTGCAAATTCCTCAGCACTCGTTCCATTTGGTATCTAGTTTAATTTCCTTTCCTTTCCTTCCTTCTTAGCAATGTGGGCCGCACGCCATTCCTCGGCGAAGTCTGTCAGCGATGAATATATTGAAACATGATGAGAGAAAGGAACTTGGCCGCCAGCCAGTGGGTACGGTAAAAGGATGGAAAGTATTGTGTGTGAACCTGAAACTGCACTAAAAGGTAAAGTCAAATGAAAAGGAAAGTAAAAATCAATCAATAAATAAAAGGAAAAGAATCCCAGTTTTCCAGTTCCCAAAGTGTCTGTGCATTTGAAATGTACAGGCTGCCTCTTATGGCTTTTGTTTAGAAGGAATTCAATTGGCTCTGACTTTATATGCCAGCTGTGCCAATGCCCCAGGGCAGATCAGAATTCAGTCTACTACTCCCTCATGATGGCACACGCTTGTACTATGTGTAGACAAGGCTGGGGCTATGGCATCACTGAAGCGGTTTCAGAACAGACAGGACCAGCACTAGGACCAACGGACTTGCCTCAGCCACAGGAAAGTGGCCCCAGCTCCCTTGTTCAGGCTTCCTGCCCCTTCTCCTTCCATTCCATAGATGCCTAAGAAAGAGGCATGGAGGCCAAGAAGAAAACTAGAGCTCCAGATTTCCGTTTGGCTAGCCATTGTCCTTAGTTAGAACAGGCCAGGCAAGCAAGGAGCCAGTCCCTGTGGAACATTCTCCACACAGTCATGTGGCACCGTTTTGAATGTCAGATGGAATCGGGGCGGGGGAATTGTGCTAAATTTTCTGCACATTAAGTAAGATTAAAATAAATATTTCTAACAAGAGCTAAGCACACATTCCTTGTTTCTGTCCTTGAGCGGGAAAATACATGTTGGGCATGTACTGTGGTATACGTATACAGCCACGCTTCTTCAAGAACGGCTGAGCACTCACGTCTTGATCTGAACATTAGTGGCAAAGACAGAAAGAGAGGGACACTTGGAAAGGTGTGGGCTTTTGAAACCTCAAACCCCATCTCTGGTCACGTACCTTCTCTAGCCAGGGCACGTGTCCTAATCCTTAAACAGAGGACCAAATATTCAAATATATGAGCCTGTGGGGACCATTCAAGCTAATGCTGGCACCTCATTGAGAGGAGAGAGAGAGAAAGAGAGAGACAGAGAGGGGAGGGGAGAGCAACAGAATCCAGGATTTTCTTTGACTTAAAATAATGTATACGATTTGTACATTGAACGTATGAAAGTAAATGATTGGTTGGGGAATTCTAGGTTTCCTTCTTAACCAGGTACTTTGGCAGTTACGGGTTTCATCCTTCAGTGCCCTGAGTCTGGCAACTGAATTGTGTAAATCAGCTGTTTTCCAATCGTATTAATCTATACCCTAAAGAAATTTGAAAACTGTTACTCTTTGCACATTTTAAAGATGGCATTAAAGTTTTCTCTTCAAAATTTAAATAACTACAAAAGACAGGATTTCCTGTATAATGTAATTGTTGACATTTCGAGATAAAATACTTTCATTATGCTTTGAGATAGGTTTTTTGGATTGTAAACCCAAAGCGCTGTTTGATAATGACTATCATCCATTCAAAATACATAAAGATTATATTCTCAGGGTGTGAGAAATTTAACAACTCTCTACCTGTGTTTCCATTCATTTCCAATATAAAATTTATTTCAAGAAAATATTTTTTGCCATTTAAAATCTGTATTGATTACCTGGCTTATTTCTTTGGCACAGAAATGTGTTTAAATGGGTTGGAGAGATTGCTCTGTCAGTAAAGTGCTTGCATACAACCCTGAGTCTGAATTTAGTCTTGCAGAACCTACACAAAATCCCAGGTTCTTTCAATACCAGAGGAAGCAGAGACAAGAGGTGTGGTTGCTGGTTTTAATTGCCATCGCGATGAGATCTAGAATCCTTGGGAGAGTTGCAGTGAGGGGTGTCTAGATCAGGTTGGCCCGTGGGCACATCTGTGGAGGACTGTCTTGATCGTGTTAACTGATGTGGGAAGACACGGACTGAAAGTGGGCAGCACTGTTCCCCGGGTTGGGCTCCTGAGCTGTGTGAGAGTAGAGAAATTGATATGAGTGCAGGCGTGTGCGTATCCATCCTCTTTTGAACTCTGATTGCATATGTGCCCAACTGCTTCAAATCCCTGCCGCCTTGACTTCTCAGCCGTGATGAACTGTAGCTTGTAATAGTGAGTTGAAATAAGCCCTTTCTCGCTGAGGTGACTTTCTATTGGAGCATATTACCACAGCTACAAAAATGAAACTAAGACAGGTGGGTTCCTGGAATTTGCTGCCCACTCATTCTCGCCTACCCTGTGAGCCCCTATCCCACTGAGAGACACTGTATCGAAAACCAAACAAGGTCCTAGCCTACCCTGTGAGCCCCCATCCCACTGAGAGACACTGTATCGAAAACCAAACAAGGTCCTAGCCTACCCTGTGAGCCCCCATCCCACTGAGAGACACTGTATCAAAAACCAAACAAGGTAGACAGCTGTTCCAGTTTGTGCTGTGTGATAAAACAGTCACGGAAAGCAAACTGGGAGGGGGAAGGATTTGTTTAGCTTATAGGTTATAGTACATCATCAAGGGAAGCCATGACAGGAACTTAAGGTGTGACCCTGGAGACAGGGATGGAAGTAGAGGCCATGGAGGGAAGCTGCTTACTGGCTTCCTGCTTACAACTTGCTCAGCCTGCTTTCTCAAAGCACCCAAGACTACCTCTACCTATAGTGGGCTGGATTCTGGTACAAGCATAATCAAGAACATGCCCCCTGCCCCGCCACGCACATAGCCACAGGTCAGTGTAATGGAGGCAGTTCCTTGATTGAGGCTCCTTCTTCTCAAGTGACGGTAGTCATGGCAAGTTGACACAAACTAGCCAGCATAACAACTCTTGAGAAATATCACTAAGACAATTCTCTAGTCTCTATGTACATAATCACATGTACACAAGTGTCATTTGAACACATACATATACACACACATGAATAAATATACACACAGCCATACCTATACACAAAAGAAAAGTATGTAAAAATTATATAACAAAGGTCTTCTGTTTTTAGTTATTGTTATTTATTTTTCCCTTTTATTGAGAATAGTTTTTTCTCACATAATATATCCTGTTTATGGTTTTTCTCCATCTGTTCCTCCCAGTTCCCCCTTCTCCCTCCTATCCAGATCCACTCTTTTTCTGTCTTTCACTATAAAATAAACAGGCTTCTAAGGGATAATAATGAAATAAAACAAAATATACTAAGATTAAAAACCAAGAGTAACACATTGGAATAGGATGAAACAAACAAACAAACAGAAGGAGAAGAACCCAAGAGGAAGCACACGAAACAGAGATCTACATGCAGGAATCCCACAAGAACACTAAATCGAAAGCCATAATGTATGTGGAAAGGCCCTGTAGACTAAAAAGAGAAAAGAAAAATAAAATTCAATTGCTGTAGGAATTCCTATAGCCAGTAGCCTTTAAGTTACCCACCCACTTGGGCATGGCCTCTTATACTATAAATGCTGATATAAGCTCAAGGTGGCCCTCTCTTCCAGCTGTGTGAGTCAGGTGCTGTTCCCCGTTCGAGCAGAGGACTGTGATCTGTGAGTCTACCCCAAATAAATAACTTTTTATTATAGTCAATTCTGAGCTAGTGCAGGATTTCTTTTTAGCATCTGTCTTCATTCCATTAGCTAAAAATTAAAAAAATAAGATTTTTTTTAAAAAATTAATAAAAAGAAAAAGCCCTAACACAATGCTGTAAGACAGGGAACTTCCAAATATGCGTTTGAGTTTATTTTTGGTTGGCCATCTACTGCTGGGCATGCAGCCCACCCTCAGGAGTAAACAACATTTTCAGTTACAAGTGGTTATCAACTAGAGACTGTTTCCGGGTTAGGGAAGGGGACATGTGTCCGTTTCCCCTTTCAGCTCTAGGCCCCCATCTGGTGTAGACCTGGGCAGGCCCTGTGCGTGCTGCCAGTCTCTGAGTCCCTGTGTACACCTGCCTATCTTGTTGATTTACAGGGCCTTGTTTTCTTCGTGTCTTCCATCCCCGCTGGCTCTTACACTCTTTCCACCTCCTGTTCCTTGGGGTTCCCTGAGTCCTGAGGGGAGGGCTTTGATGGAAAGATCTCCTTAGCGTTGGGTGTTCCAAGGTCTCTTATTCTTTGCATACTGTCTGGCTGTGGCTGTGTGTTTGTTCCCATCTGCTACAGGAGGAAGCTTCTAGGATAATTGCTCAGCAAGGCACTGATCTATATCAGAATGTCACTAGAAGTCATTTTATTGATACTTAAAAGAAAAGTCTTACTTAATTTTATCCTAGATTCCTGGACTATCCAGCCTCAGGTCCTAGTCACACAAACAGTACCAGGGAATAAATGTACGACAACGCATAAGCTAAATAAATCCTTCCCCCTCCCAAGTTGCTTTTGGTCACTGTTTTATGGTTTCAAACTTGGGGAGCAGGCCTTAAGTCAAATGAGTATTGCTTGGTTACTCCCACAAGCTCTGTGCCACAACTGTCCTAGCATATCTTGCAGGAAGGACAGCATTTCAGATCAAGGGGTTTTTGGCTGTGTTGATGCTTACATTTTTCCTTTCATAGTGTGTTAGTACCTTCCTGTACCAAAGATGCTAGCACATAGAGTAAAGGCAAGATGTAGGCATCAACTTCCCCCTGTTCAGTGAGCTGTTTACCTGTTGTCTTTATCAGTGGGGCCTTGCTGTCAGTTTTATCAGTTTGTAGAGAGAAATTTATAGTCTTGGCAACAGTCTGGGCTGTTTGGGGGTTCCCATTGGACCCCTTTGGTCAACAACTCAATTAGACTTAACCCATTTCCAGTACTGGAAGCCTCATTTGGTGACGAGATGTCCAGCTGGGACTCTGTCTCCTCCATTATTTGATGATTCCATTTAGATTGCCTTTATATATGTATGCATTTTAGGAAGCTTCTACTGCACTATGTTCCTTACTATCACCCAAATAGTCCTTAATTTTAGCTGTGTCTCCTCTTTCTGTCCCCTTTCCACCTGATCCTCATGTTCTAGCCCCCCCCCGCCAGACACATCCATCCATATCTATTTTTTCTATTTCCTTTTCCAAGAGAGGCCTCCCTGCCCCAAGTCACTTACTCTACACCTAACCTCTGTGGTTCTAAAAATTGTAGCTTGGTTATCATTGACTGAACAGCTAATATCCACATATAAATGAATAATATCATATTTGTCCTTGTAGTTCTGGGTTATCTCACTCAGGATGATTTTTCCATCAGCTTTCCTGCAAATTACATGATTTCATTTTTTGTAAACAGCTGAGTGATACTCCACTGTGTAAGTGTGCCATATTTTCTTTATCTAGCCATCTGTCGGGAGACATCTAGGTTGTTTCCAATTTCTAGTTATTATGACTAAAGCAACAATGAATGTGGTTGGGCAAATGTTCTTGTGGAGGATGAAGTATTCTTTTGAGGTAGATCTATTCCCATCTTCCCATGGAAACGCTGTGCCGATTCCCATAGTGGCTGTACAAGTTTGCACGCCTACCAGCAATGCTGAGTGTTCCCCTTCCTCCACATCTCGCCAGCATGAGCTGTCACTTGTTTTACTGATCTTAGTCATTCTAATGGGTGTAAGATGGGCTCTTAAAGTATTTGAATTTGCATGTTCCCGGGCACTAAAGATGCTGAGCATCCTTTAAGTGTTTCTCAATCATTTGAATTTCCTCTTTTGGGAAATCTGTTTAAATATGCACCCCATTTATTAATTGAATTCTTTCTTTTCTTGATATCTAGTTCTGTGAGTTCTTTATATATTTTGGATTATTATTCCTCTATCAGATATGTAGTTGGTAAAAATCTTTTTTCATTCTGTAGACTGCTGCTTTATCTGAATGATGGTGTCCTTTGCCTCACAGAAGCTTTTCAGTTTGAGGAGGTCCCATTTATTAATTGTTGATCTTAGTGCCTGTGCTAATGATGTTCTGTTCAGACAGTCTTATCTTGTGCCAATGATTAAAGGGCTATTCCTCAGGTTCTCTTCTGTCAGGTTCAGTGTATCTGATTTTATGTTGAGGTCTTAGATCCATTTGGAGTTAAATTTTGTACAGGGTGATAGATATGGATCTATTTGGATTCTTCTACATGGAGTTTAGTCAGTATCATTGGCTGAAGATGTTATCTTTTGTCCAGTGTGTA
This sequence comes from Ondatra zibethicus, assembly GCA_004026605.1. Lineage (NCBI taxonomy): Eukaryota > Metazoa > Chordata > Mammalia > Rodentia > Cricetidae > Ondatra > Ondatra zibethicus. The sequence goes on along the minus strand of PVIU01021109.1, from coordinate 3,117 downwards.
TTTCTGGCTTCATTATAAAAAATCAGGTGCCATAGGTGTGTGGATTTATGTATGGGATTTCAACTTGATTCCATCGACTCACATGTCTGTTTTTGTGCCAATACCATGCTGTTTTTATTACTGTTAGTAGTACCATTCGAGATCAGGCATGGTGACACCTCCAGCAGTTCTGTTATTCAGGATTATTTTAGTTATTCTCTCTCTCTCTCTCTCTCTCTCTCTGTCTGTCTTTCTCTCTCTCTCTCTCTCTCTCTCTCTCTCGTGTGTGTGTGTGTGTGTGTGTGTGTGTGTGTGTGTTTACATATCAAGCTGAGAATTGTCCTTCCAAGATCTGTGAAGAATTGTTTTGGAATTTTAATGGAGATTGCATTAAATATATAGATTTTTTGGTAGAATTTTTGATATATTAGTCCTACCAGTCCATGCCCATTGGAGATCTTTCCATCTTCTGATATCTTCTTCAGTTTCTTTATTTACTTGATGTTTTATCATGTAAGTTTTTCACTAGCTTGGTTAGAGTCACCCCAACATATTTTACATTATTTAAGGCTATTGTGAAAAGTGTTATTTCCCTGATTTCAAGATGTCGTCATTTTTTTCTGCTGTGTAGTACTCCATTGCATAAATATACCACATTTTCTTTATCCATTCTTTGGTCACAGGGCATTTAGGTTGTTTCCAGGTTCTGGCTATGACAAATAATGCTGCTATGAACATAGTTGAGCACATGTCCTTGTGGTATGATTGAGCATCCTTTGGGTATATGAACCCAAAAGTGGTATTGCTGGGTCTTGAGGTAGATTGTTTCCCAATTTTCTGAGAAATCACCATACTGATTTCCAAAGTGGCTGTACCAGTTCGCACTCTCGCCAGCAATGGAGAAGTGTTCCCTTTACCCCACATCCTCTCCAGCATAAGCTGTATTACTGCTCTAGCTAAGACTTCAAGTACTATACTGAGCAGGTATGGAGAGAATGGGCAAACTTGTCTTGTTCCTGATTTTAGTGCAGTTGCTTTGCGTTTCTTTCCATTTAAGTTGATGTTGGCTATGGGCTTTCTGTAAACTGCTTTATCATGTCCCTTATATCTCTAATCTCTCCAGGACTTTTATCATGAGGAGGCATTGGATTTTTTTAAAGGCCTTTTATGCATCTAATGAGATGATCATGTGGGTTTTGTCATTCAGTTTACTTTATATGGTGGATTACATTTATTAATTTTCATATGTAGAACCGTCCCTGCATCTCAAGATGAAGCCTACTTGATCAAGGTGGATGATGCTTTTGATGTATTCTTGAATTCAGTTTGCAAAATTTTATTGAGTATTTTTGCATCTGTGTTCACAAGGAAAATTAGCTTGTAATTCTTTTTCTTTTTTAACTTTCCTTTTAATTTATTCTTTATGTTTTTCATATCATGCATCTCAATCCCATTTATTTCCCTGTCCCTTAATAGTCACCCTCTGTCCTTGCAACCCCCACACAAATAAAATAAAATTTAAGAGAAAAAAAGAAATCAGAGAAAAAAACCAGTCTCTTCATGGAAGCTGCAATACGGCACAGCGAGTCACGCAGTAAACCCTTTTATCCATATCTCTTTACTTGCAAGTGTTCATTGCAAGGAGTCATTATGATGCTGGGTCCTTACTGGAACTCCTCTTGATTATTCTGTTTTTACCCTGTGTCATGGAGGTCCTGCAGTTTTGGGTATGCAGAACTGGTCCCTTCATGTGCTCCAGCAGTTCAGTTCATAGATGGGTTAGATGTTGGAGTGGACCCCCCAGTTTGGGGCCTGGGTAGTTGCAGGGCTGGTCAGCCTGCTAGCTCTCCCGTGTCCTCACCACTAAGGTAAGCTCTCCTGCCCTGCCTGGCTAGTTCACCCCTTGCAGTGATGAGTAGGGGCTGGGTGAATTTTCCTGCTTTCCCATCCTCAGGGCTGGCTCTCCCACACCTCTACCACAGGATGACTCTATTGTACTGCCTAGGTGAGGTGAAAGGCCTGCTTTCCAGAGTGGTAATAATCGTTCTTTATTGAGTCTTTATATAGTTTGGATGTCAGGGTAACTGTGACCTCCTAAAACAAACTGGGCAATGTTACTTCTGTTTCTATTTTATGGAATAATTTGAGAAGTATTGGTATTAACTCTTCTTTGGAAGTCTGGTAGAATTCTGCACTAAAACCATCATCTGGCCCTGGACTTTTTGGGCAGACTTTTAATGAGTGCTTCTATTTCATCAGGGTTATATATCTGCTTAAATTGATTATCTGATCTTGATTTAATTTTGGTAGGTAGTATATATCAAGAAAATTATGCATTTATTTAAATTGGATTTTTCTTTCTTTTTTGGTTTTTCTAGACAGGGTTTCTCTGTGTAGCTTTGGAGCCTGTCCTGGAACTTGCTCTGTAGACCAGGTTGGCCTATAGTGATCCGTCTGCCTCTGCCTCCTAAATGCTGGGATTAAAGGCATGTACCACCACTGTCTGGCCCATTTTAGATTTTCAAATTTAGTGGAGTACAGATTTTTAAAATACCTCCTTATGATTCTTTGGTTTAATTTGAATAGTCTCGCTGCCCTTTAGTTTAGTTGGTTAAGGATTTGTCAACCTTATTTTCTCAAAGAATCAGCTCTTTGTTTTAATTCTTTGAAAAAAAATGTTTCTATTTTATTGATTTCAGCCCTGAGTTTCATTATTTCTTGCTCAGTCCTTCTGGGTGTGATTCCTTCTTTCCATTCTAGAGCTTTCAGATGTGCTGTTAAGTTACTATTGTGAGTTCCTTTCAACATTTTATTGTAGGAAGCGAGTGCTATAGGTTGCCTCTTAGAGCGGCCTTCGTTGTGTCTGACAAGTTTCATATATTGTGCATTCATTTTCATTCAATTCCAGAAAGTCTTTTGTTTTTTTCTTAAGTTCTGTCTTGACTAATTTTTCATTCAGTAGAGGATTGTTCAGTTTCCATGAGTTTGAAGCTTTCTGTTGTTTCTGTTGTTGATGAGATCCAGTTTTAATCCTTGGTGGTCAGATGGGCTGTGGAGTGTTACTTCAGTTTTCTTGTATCTGTTGAGACTTGCTTCATATCTGAGTATGTGGCCAGTTTTGGAGAAAGTTCCAAGAGT
>PVIU01021108.1:0-32355 GCA_004026605.1 Ondatra zibethicus | reverse complement strand
ATGTATTAACTTTTTGAGAACCGAGTCTTTTTGAATGCACTCCTTCCTAGGCCAGGAGGGATGGGGGTGGGCCTTGGACTTCTAACAGGGCAGGGCACCATGCCCTCTTTCAAGGAAGAAGGGGGACGGAGGAGGGGTGGGAGGGGACCGGGAGAAGGGGAAGAAAAGGAAAAAAAATTTATTTCTTTAATTATGTTCTTGAATGGAAAAAATAAAACAAAACAATGTATGGAAAAATAAATAAATAAAAAAAAAGGTTTGTGTAATCATACATTAATGGAATGTCCAAAATCAGATCCTTATCATCACAATAGCCAATGAGAAATTACAGAGGACTCAGAAGATAGTGGGGTATAGTACTACAGAAAGGATAACATGTAGTTTTATTTGATGTTCCCCTCATTTTACACATTAACTTTATCTGTTAGGAGACACTCCATTTTTCTCTGAAGATTTCAGTTCATCAGAGTTCAGTTCGAACTATAATTACAAGGCTAGGACAATTTTTTTTCTCTCTTGTCATCTTAGACTAAGGCTACACCCCAGGGTGCCCTTTCCTATCTTAGGAGTCATATTTTTCATTGTTTGCAGTGGGACAATCAAAACATTCTCCATTTGAAGGGTGTGACTTTTCTGATGACCCTTACAAGACAATGACACAATAATGTGCCTCATATGTATCCCATAAGGTTTGTGTAATCATACATAAATGGCATGGCCAAAATCAGGTCCATAATTTCTCATGGTTAGTTATGATATAGGAATTGCAATGAATCCATGTTTGCATGGACAGCACAATGCAGACTTGGTTATCTGTTGCCCAATATAAGAGACACAGCAGTAAGGATGAGTGGTTCTCAGGAAAGATTGTGTATGTGGGTGAACAGTTCCTTAATAGCAGAGATGAATGATTAGTGTACATTGATTTATTAAACTAAGACATTCAGAGGATGAATTGAGGGGCTAAAAGTAATTGTTCTGAAACAGTAAGCAAAAAGTGTGACATGTATTTCACCATATACATCTGGGATGTTAATATTGCACACATAGATTGGGTTGTTTTTTGCTTAGTTTCATTATTTTCCATTAATGAATCATCTAGGTATAAAATTTTGGTGTCTCATTATTTGAACACACAGGAAAGATGTAGTTAAATACCTTGGTGCATCTTATTTGAGTATCATGAAAAAAATCTAGCTTTGGTATGTATAGGGAGTATAGGCAGATTGTCCTCAGTTACTCCTTTTGTTCAAAAATCTTCACTTGTCCAGAATATGTCTCCAGAAGATAGTTGTAGGCAGACTCTGCTCATTAGTTTCCTGGCTACTCAGACCTAAATAAACACACAGAAACTATATTAATTACAACACTATTTTGTCAATGGCTCAAGTGTATTTCTAGTTAGCTCTTATATTTTAAGTTAATTGATTTCTATTCATTTGTGTATCACCACGAGGCTGTGGCTTACTGGCTAAGGTTCAGATAGTCAATTTTGTGGAAACAGTAAACAGAGTTTAGTCATAGATTTTGGCATTTTACCTTTATCAATTATCCCAATGCAATTCCTGGAGATGGCTCAAGAGGGGTGACTGCAGTATAAATACACTGTGACCAATGAAGAAAAATAAAAACAAAGTTTATTAAAAAGTGTCTGGCAGACAGCAGGTACTGAAGAATCATGTGAGTGTGTTACCCAGTAGGACAGTGAGCGCCAAGACCACATTAGCACCCCAAAGTTGGCATAGTTTAGAAGTGACCTCATTGCTGTTTCTAAAATATAATGGGCAGAGTGGCCTAATTTCAGATTCTTGTCATTGTTTCAAATATTTTTAAGTGTTGACTACATTAATGCAATATTCCAGCTTTCTTCCTTTCTTTGTTTAAAAGTGCGTTTCTGGTCCCCTAGGCAGATATGACAGACAGAAAGAGAAAGACTGGGCTTAGACAGAGAGAGAGAGAGAGAGAGAGAGAGAGAGAGAGAGAGAGAGAGAGAGAGAGAAGAGAGAGAGAGACTCTCTACATGTCTGAGCTAGTTAAGATCATAGATAAGAGGATAGATGGTTATAGCTTTTGTTGTCTAGAAGCAGTAAAAATTCACGCTAGCATGAATTATATTTGCTTTGAATTATATCATGTATTCAAGCCTGCAGAATCACTTCATCAGTCTCTGATGATTTTAAATTATAAATTATTTATTTAATCTGTGGGCTGTTTTATGGCCATGCATACTGCCTATGTTGATCCTAGGAGAACTAATTTTCTACGACAACCATTCTGGTTGCTATAGTGCTTTTTGCAATTAACCCATTTTGAATAAAGAACACATTTTAAAAACAATAATGTCGGTGGGTGCATAGGCGCTTATTATTTTTTTAATAGATCATTTTTGTTGTTGTTAATACGGGGGCAGAACTGTACAGCAGTTGTGAGCTTAAACTTGTAAGAACAACACTTCAGGTTGCCTTAACCTGTCTGTGACTCGCTTTCCTCATCTATACAATAAAAATTGTGATGCTCATAACCACATAAAGTGGTTATGAGGATTATGTGATTTAAAATTTAATGTACAAACCAGAACTTAATATACATTAAACATATGAAAAATGTTATCTATATAGTTTCTACATTCCAGATATGAATAATGTTATTATTGCTAGATATAGAAGGACATAATAAACAGGTAAGAAGTCTCATTGGGTAAGGTTGCTTGCCATTATGCCTGACACTTGAGTTCTATCTTCAGGAGCCACATGGTGGAAGGAGAGTTGTTCTCTGACCTCCATTTGTGTGCACCTCTCTCTGTCTCTCTCTCTTCCTCTCTCTCTGAATAAATTATATGTCTTTTTAAAAAAAGACATATGATGGTTCATTGAATTTAAAAGTCTACTGTTGTCTAAATAGTTCTGGGTAGAACATATCTTCTGTTTGGAAACCTTGCTTTTTTTCCGTTGAAATATTCTCCATCTCAGCAAAGTAGACAAGTTGAGATGTCTAAAACATGTAAAGATACATAGACTTATTTAAATCTTACTGGAATTAAGTTTAAAGTCCCACATGTGGACAAATTCTATTTATAAGTGGTTTTATCACATTCTGGGTTCCAGAGCTGTCATTCAAAGTCCTAGTTCTTGTTCATTTTTATCTGTTTGCATACAGCTTTTTCTGCCAGTTCTAGGCATTTCTAATAAAACATAAGAACTAAACAAGATAACTTTTATAAAATTCCTTTGTTTCTATAAGTGTGGTCTTTGTCAGTATGGGATGAAGACCAATTTCTTTTGGGTTTCTTTGCATTGCAGTTTTGCCTGGTGTAGGTTTCTTTTGTCTATGTGTTGCTTTCATTGGTTGAATAAAGAAACTGCCTTGGCCTTTTGATAGGGCAGAACTTAGATAGGTGGAGTAGATCGAACTGGATGCTGGGAAGAAGGGCAGTGTGGCAGACGCCATGAAGCTCCTGTCTGAGACTGACACTGGTTAAAATCTTTTAAGCTGCAACCTCGTGGTGTTACACAGATTGGTTGAAATGGTTTAGATCAGGATGTGAGAGTTGTCCAAGAAGGGCTAGATATAATGGGCCAGGCAGTAATTTAATTAATACAATTTCTGTGTGATTATTTCAGGGGTTAAGCTAGCGGGGCGGCTGGGATGAAAAGCAAGCCTGCTCACCTCATACTACATTTGCCTAAGTGAGCTGATCTTGAGTCTCTACTGGGTCAGAGGGAAATGCTAGGCTCATCAAAACAAACAAACAAACAAACAAAAACTGACATGTGTTTCCAATGTGTGGGGACAGCTACCAGGAATTCTCTCCTGTGATTTGGTAGTTTAAATAAAAGAGTCTAATGATGCCTTAAAGGGGTTTCTTCTTAAAAATCCAGAAAATCATCATAAAAATTTATACTAATGGGAACTTTGTTAAATTTCATTAAAAAATTAAAAAAAATACGTTTATTTAAGACATTTTGTAAAAGACCAACTGGTTTGAGAAGTCCTTCTGTATATGTGTTGCCTTTATTGGTTAATGAATAAAGAAGCTGCTCTCAGCCAATGGCTTAACATAACATAGCCAGGCTGGAAGAGATACATATAGAGAGAGTAGACAGAGACAGAGAGAAGCCATGTAGCCCCACAGGAGACAGATGTTGGAACTTTACCTGTTAAGCCACATCGTCGTGGTGATACATAGATGACTAGAAATGGGTTCAATAAAGATGTACGAGTTAGCCAATAAGAAGGTAGAGTTATGGGCCAAGAAGTAACTTAAACAATATAGTTTCTGTGTGGTTATTTCAGGGCTGGGCAACCAGGACAAACAAGCAGCCTCCTCACTAAAAATTGGCACCCAATACTTTCTCTAGTTTAAGATGCCATTTCATCTACCATAAATGAATATTCAGCCCCAACAACCAGGTAGATAAATGTCACTGTGAGGAAACCTGTTTCTGAAGACTAATTTCTTTTAATTCAAGTTTAGGAGGGCAGAAGTATGCTTAATCTATTCTCTTAAATCTATTGAGGCAGAGCTTACAGGTCTTGTCAGGAAATGCTGCTTCGATGTGTGAGCTTTAAGAAGGTGATATGCTCAACTTGTGGTTTATATTGCATATGACCTTAAAAAGCTCTAAGAAGGCATAAAAAACCTGTTCTTTCTAGGAATTGTGACTTTTTTGCATGTACAACACCTGCATTTTGGTGTTTTTGATGTTTACTGCTCAGTTCTTCAGTCTAATGTCTTGTCCCAGGCATACATATGGTATATATCTTTTAATGTAATATATCTTGTATAAGAGGAAAAAAGATGACAAAATAAACGAAAACTCTTTTAGCTTATTAACTTTGATTTTTGTTTCATGTATTTGCTGAATTTGTGTGGTTTTATAAGAAAAAAAAGAAGTTAAGTGTAACAATTTTTACCAGAATAAACCCCAAAGAGCCATGTCAACACTACTGTCTCCAAGCACACTGACTAGGCTCCTAATGTAGCATTGATCTCTTCAGGACAGAGACCAGGGAGTTTAGAGCCAGGCAGCCTATGACCAGTTTTGTTGTGTGTAACAAATAGAAGCTGAAAGCATGCTTTTAAGACATGCCAATGAAATTTCTCACTAAGCAATAAACACCCCTTCTCAAGTCAGTTATAAGTCAAGGACTAACTGATCAAAAATGCTAGGACTGAATGAACTTAATTTTCATCTGAATGTGTTATGATAGACTGCAATGAGTGGTTTTCACATTCTTAGGAAATGATACTTTCTCAATCTCCATGTGTAAATGCCTCTTGGTTCATGAATTATTTCTTGTGTAAAAGATATTTTATTTTATATAGTCTTTTGTAATATATATATATATATGATTTTTCTAGGTCTGTATATCATATTTTTGCCATATAGATACCACACAGATATACAGACAGACAGGCACATATTATAAAGAACTAACATGACATCTGAACCATAGCCCACTACAGTGAGACTTTTGAAAGGCTAATTTTCCTTTCTTTCTTACAACATAAGCAACCATTATATCTAGATTTTATGTGTGTTCTTGTTTAAATAAGAAAACAATTCTAATTTGGTCATATTACACTATATTTATGTAAATTATGATCTAAAAGTTATTTGAAACAACTTTGTAGGTCATAAGCAGCAAAGACACAAAATCACAATAGTAAAAATGATTATTCTAGAATAATATTTTTAGTAAAATATCATGGTTCTGTGTTGGTGGGAATGTGCCAAGGATAGGGAATAATGGCCAGAAATCCATTCCAATTATAATTGTAGGAGCTAGAGAGAAAAGATTTGGTTTTGGGATTTGGGAGCAGGTATTTCAAAGCTCTCTGTTGTTTGTGTTTACAGGAATGAAGGGAGTTGTTGAGATGGAAATATATTCAGGTCACCAAAACACCTGAAGATCATTTTTAACAATTCTACCAAATGTTACTGGCGCATTTTAGATTTAAATGAAGGGCAAGTAATATCTTATAAAATAAAATGAAACAAAACAAAGCTAAACTAAAAACAAAAAAACAGCTTTTAAGAAATAAAATTTGCTTATAATTCTTATTTTATTAAATAAAATTATTTGGTATGCATTAAACATTCATAATGAAAGGGTACTGTGTGATTTTTTTCAGTGCATCTAATGTGTCATCATCAAGTAGGGATATTTAAATAAAGATGCTCTCAGCATCTGTGTATCCTCATCTGTTTTCCATCTGTTTCCTTAGTTTAGATCTCCAAGTGAGTTAATCACACTTCCAGTTAAATAGCATTATGCTAGGAACGATCATTTGAAGGTTCCGAGCCTTAGTATGTTTCTCTGTCTTCTGTTTACTCCAAATGTCCTAAGATATACCAATATATAGTATTTCATATATGTCCCAAAAGGATTAAAGTTCTATATTTTATAAAGGTTTGTTGATCCCTTTTCTTTGGTACTGTATATGTGCTTTCTCCATTTGTTGTTTTTCTCTATTGCATGCTCTCCTGCAGTATATTCTCAGTATAATACAATCCCCTTCCCATTCCCATAGTTTCTAGTTTGTATCCAAGTAAGTAGGAAAGATTGCCTTGACAAATACTTGTGATATGTCCTGGTGAATCTCTGTGATATATTCCTGGGGTAACTATTTATCCGCTTTACAGTTCATTGAGTCAGCTGTTCATTTTAACAGAGTATTTAAGCTTTAAGATTTTTAATGCCTGCTGCTATGAGCTCCAATTCAGAGAGAGACAATAAGAGAATTCATAATTATTTGAGAACACCAGAATCACATTAGCTAGAGAATTTTGATCTCAATTTCAATAAATTTTGAGTTGCTATGTGTTTATTAATTTAGCAGAAGCTCTAAATTAAAGAAGCTCAGTAAAAGAAGTCATACATAATCCATTACCATGAGGTCATGTTTATCCCTCCCATCGATCTTTAGAGAAAACCCTTTGAAACATTTGTTCTGTAATTGTAGCCTATGGATATAGTGTGTTTCACCTCTATGGCTAATACATACCTTCATTTCATTGTAGAAGCATAGATATTCAATATGCTCAGCCTTTTTCTTTCTTCATCACTTCTATAACTTAGATCAAGGTAAATACACATGATATTTAAAGGTGACATTTTAGAGCACCTAATTTCTTTATCTGTTTCTTGCATTTGCTGTATAGAATAATAGCCCATCAAAATTTATGAGCACAGGGAAGATTTTATTTTACCCACAGAATTAAAGTTGCTGATCTTTTAGTAGTATTTCCCGCAGCAACTCAGACCCACACAATGTAATCATCAGAATACTTGAATATGAAGAAAGAGGCAGAATAGGTCAGAGTGATATCAAAGTTAAGGGTTCTATTCCACACAACATTTTGGAAAAGATAGAGAAAAGAGACATAAGCTCCAAAATGAGGTAGTCCCAGGAAGCTAGGAAAGGCAAGGGAACCCAGAAGACACTATGATGTTATCCCACTCAAACCCATTTTTGTACTCCTATCATGCCAAATGGTAAAACCACAAATCTTAAATTTTAAATCACTATGATATGACTTTTATAGAAATTAGAGGAAATCAGTACACATACTTACATAAAATACTTGCTTGTTTCGGGGGGCAAAGCATGTTTTATAATCCAATAAAACAAATGAAAAGTGAGGACCTTTAATTTACAAGGCTATTGCTTAATTCTTCTTTTTAGGAGAGTGGTAGGTAGGACTAGAGATTGAATAGGGGCTTCATACATGCTTAACCAGCATTGGACCATGGAACAATATTTTCAGTTCTTCAATTCAGTTTCAATGTTGAGATATTATCCCACTAAATTTCCCAGGGTAGAATTTCACTTGCAGTCCTCTCACCTCAGCTTCTGAAATAGCTGGGACAATAGGTCCATGCCAGTAGTCCTGGCTAGTCATCCTTTTTTATACCCATTGCATTACCCTGCTATTCCCTGTAGGTGGAGACTACTCGTTCATTTTCAGGCCAGTCAGACCCAAATAATCACATAGAAACTATATTAATTACAACACTGTTTGGCCTATTAGCTCAGGCTTCTTATTAACTAACTCTTACTTCTAAAATTAACCCATTTCTATTAATCTGTGTATTGCCACAAGATTATGGCCTACCAGTAAGCTTCTGGAGGTAGTCTCTTTCTCTTTAGGCAGCTACATGGTGTCTCCCTGACTCTGCCTACTCTCTCCCTATATCTCTGTTCAGATTTTCTGCCTGGCTTTATTTTGCCCCGGCACAGGTCAAAGTAGCTTTATTCATCAACCAATAAAGCAACACATACACAAAAGACATCCCACATCAATTCCTCCCACAAATTTACATGTATAACATTGAAATAGTTATACAAGATTGAGGGATTAACATACTCATCATACAATATACATTTACTTTTATGTCAGAGATCAAAATTTATTTACATAGCAAAATTTTAATATCAATACTCTTTTCAGATTCCTGTAAGAGGCTGTAATTTATTTCAGGATCAGTGCTCTGCTACTTTATGGAATTTTTCAAGGAGCTATAAAACCATATCACAATGCAATTAATGAACGTTTCTGCTTCAACATTTAATCAGTGTTCCCAGAAACAAATCCAATATGGAGTGAATGAATTCTTTAAACTCGAGTTGCAATTTCAAATTATAAGGGAACAGCATTTTTTAAACAGTCTATTTCCGACCCAAAAACAGTCTGTTTGCACTTCTTGGAAAATGAGCTGCTGTCTTTTCAGCTCACACTTTAGGGATTCTGGGACCATCTTCTGGCTTCCTGTAAATCCCTCTCCTTTCTAATGCTATGATTCATAGAGTTAACAAGTACTTATGGAAAAGGGGCAATTGGGTTTCACAAATCTATACTAATCGGGGTGAGTTAAATGGGTTCTCTTTGTCTTTTTAAGCCTAGTTTAACCTGATAAACCTATGTTCAGCTTCTGTTTAGTAGAATTTTGGTGATAATACAGACAGTTATGTGAGAATTAAGAAACTAACTCTGGTCTTGTTACCATCAACATTGCTAGGAATAGGGGTATCTTATACCTCTGTGTGGCCAATCCTTCTGAAAATAGTCACCTTTTCCCGGTCCTTACATAATCTAGGGCTTCTGAACATATTGCCATATTTCTGAGATAGTACTGATGATAATGATGATACTTGCTAACAACCACTGAGCTCTGAAAACTTATCACTCTCTAGAGATCTCTCCCCTTACCACTTAGGAGCTAAGTGTCCTTGTTAGGAAATGGTGGGATCAGGATGCTGAACTGTCTCCTCTGGGAGAGCCTGAGGCTACCTAGGCTTACAAAGTCCTTTCTCTCCTTGTGAGAAGACAAATGTTTCTGCCTCACTAAAAGTGCAGTGGAGGAATAAGCACCAGAATGAGAGCAATTGAGTGGTAGTTGCCTGTCATTCTTAGGCACTCACTTAAAAGCTGTCAATTAAGAAACCATGTAGCAGGATAGAAAAATCATTCTGATTTATGGCATTATTAATTATTGTAAATACCATTCATTATATTATTTTCCATTCAAGTCATTGACATTGTTACCAACATGTCCTTTATTTTACAACAAGGAAGCAATGGAACTTTTGGAGTAGTTAAATGTTTTTTAAGGAATTGTGATTTCTTTTTTTCTTTCTTTAGATTTATTTATTTTATTATTTTCTGTGTATGAGTGTTTTGTTTGCTTATATGTATGTGCTCTTAGAAGCCAGAAGAAGCCATAAGATCTTCTAAGAAGGGTATTATAAACAATTATTAGTTGGGTGTTTTGTGAGAAAAGGAATTTGCTTTATAACTCAATAGTTGTGTGACCTAGGATAAAGTTATATGATCTTCCTAAGACTAGGTTTGTACTTCATCTTGGAAATTTAGCATGATGAAAATAGTTGGATCTAGATTTATTGATGTTGTAGAATAGTATTTTAAGGGATATTACTTTTGTTTATGTTGTGGAACATTTGTTTAATGATACAAAGATGTGTTGCTTTTGTTTATGCTGCATTTGTTTAATTCTGTGAAACTGTGATTCTTTGACTCTCTGAAACACCTAATGGTCTAATAAAGAGCTCAATGGCCAATAGCAAGGCAGGAAAAAGGATTGAAAGAATAGGCAGGGCTGTCAGGCAGAGAGAAAAAATAGAAGGAAGATCTGTGTGGAAATGAGGACAATAGGGGCTAGCCAGTCAGCCGTCAAAGGAATAAATGTAAGATCTACAGAAAAAAATGGTAAAATCCCAAAGGCAAAAGGTAGACAGAATAATTTAAGATAAGAAAAGCTGCCTATAAACAAGTCAAGTGAAGGTCAGTCATTCATAAGTAGTAATAAGCCTCTGTGATTAATTTTGGAGTTGGGTGACAGGGGCCTCCTAAAGAGCAAAGAGCCAAAAAAGTAAAAAGCAATATCAACACATTCAGAAGTCAAATATGAGCTAAAATATATAATATCATTGCTCTGTTGCTTAGTACAGAAGTATTATTTCATACATAAGTGACTTAGCATTATTTTTATTTGTTGTTTCCATTTTAATTTATTTTGTCATGAAAAAAATGTGTTAGCTCAATAAATTACCTTTAATTTATTTATGGTGGCATAGGCTATCTCTAAAATACAAACTTCTTTACATTGTAAAACAGTGTGAATAAGGAAAATAATAATAATGCTGAAAAACAGAAGGGCTAGAACTAGGGTGTCCAAAAGCTGCAGATTGTTTAAATTTGAATAACTGAGCCAGCTCTTGACCACATTTGGTTTTTAAAATGGGTATTAGAAAATCTTTGCCTATTCTTCTAATATTCTGAACATTAGTGTCTCTCAAGGAAAATACATTTTTAGCTAATCTTTCTCTCTGGACTAAGTTCTTATAACAATAGCATTATATGCATCTTAATGAAATGCTTTAATGCTTCTTGAATATCTTATTTTCTAACTTAATTTAATTATTAATTAACCTTGAATTCTTTCCTACAATCTTTGTAAATTTTACTTAGAAAGATACTTAGAAAATGTAGCTTTTTCTCAATAGAGTAGCATTAAGAAAGCATTGAGAAGCATGACTCACTGCATGTGACCTTGTTGTTAGAGATTACTTGTTCATTCCTGGCTGCTCAGACACAAAGTAATCACACAGAAACTATATTATTTAAATCACTGCTTGGCCAATCACTTAAGTGTATTACTAGCTAGCTCTTTTATCTTCAGTTAACGATTTCTATTATTTTATATTTACCACGAGGCTCATGGCCAACCTGTAAGGTTCTGGCTGGCAGCTCACGTCTTTTTCCTCTGGCAGCTCCATGGCTTCTCTCTGACTCCACCATCTTTCTCCCAGCATTCAGTTTAGTTTTCTCTGCCTACCTCTATTCAGCTCTGTGCAGGCCCAAGACAACTTCTTCATTAACCAATGGTATTTACAGCATACAGAGGAGAATCCCACACTCTGACCTAGATATTCTGTTGCAGATTTAACTTCATGACCTTCACTAAGTTCTCTTTGCTTTGGCTTTGATATAACCACTCACATTCTATATAGTATGGATGCATCTTCTTCAGTATATCGATCACCATCTATCATCTATCTATCTCTTGCTATTGTCTATTGTCTATCTATTCATCCATACTATCATCTCTTTACGTGAATTATTCACAAATTCTCCTTAGCTTGGTCATAAATCCCAACTGATCCTTTGATCAAATAATGAGATGTCTGACAAGGTGAATTTTATGAATGACTCAGTATCCTTTGAACAGAGAGTGGGCTCTGGAACTAGACAGTCTGAGTTCAAATACTTGTCACTTTAGCACCCTTGAAAATTTTGTTAAAATTTCTCTTTAGAGTCTATGAATAGAGAAGACATGAATATCTGTATCATATTTTTTCTAACTTCAAATACTTTAATAATCATGAATCATATAAAATAGGCCTTGGAGTAACTAAGTCCTTAATCAGTATTATTATTGTTGAAACTATTTGTTTTAGAGATGACTCAGAGGTTGCAAGCATTTCCTGCTCTTTGAAAGGACCTTGGTTTAGTTCACAGCATCCACATCACTGATCAAAATTCCAGGGCCATCCAATCTCTTTATTTGGTTCCTGCAGAAACTGCATACATGTGGTACACTTATATACATATAGACAAAACATACACATTAAATATGTATAAATAGCTGTATCTTGATCAAGTACTTATAAAAACCTGTGTTTTAATTATCAGTAATGTCCAATAATCAAGCAGGCAAAAACTCAAAAATGTCCAGTGTCTTTATGAAGAAGCCCGAGTGTTTTAGGAAGCTGCCCCTTCAGTGAACGTTTTCTTTCCCAGGGAACACTTAAAATTGTCAATATTCATTTTCTCTGCCAAAATTTCTATAAAAGGAGAAATGACAGATATAGTGAGTGTGGTCTAGCAGCTTGCCTGAAGGGAACCATGAAACACAATTTTAAGATGCCAAGGAGAGTGAAGCAGCAGACTGAATGCAAGGCAGGCTCAGGATAATGAAGTCTGAACAAGCTTGCATAGTAGAAGAGAGTACAGGGAGGGCCAGGGACCAGGTAGACATATGTGGAGAGTTCTTTGGTATGATAATACCAGCCTGATAGACTATTGGGGAATTAGCAAATTTTTGCATAAATGGAAGTTCCAGTATATTAGAAACATTTTCCTTGGGTGTCTTTGTGAGAGAAATAATTTGCTTTTTAATTGGTCAAGAAAAAAAAAACCCTGAAGAATAAAACCCATGCTTCTAAAATATTTTATGATAAGCATGAATAGCTTCTTATTTTGTTTTGGCCAATTTACATTTTTTCTACTAAACTGAAATGATACCTTTGAATTCCAAAATCCCTTAGCAGAAACAGGTTTTCTTAGGCTATTTTAATATTTTTAATGTTGTTTCTCATGTTTAATTGCACTTCTGTCTAATTAAGTAAACCTCTGATTAGAAATCTGGTAATGAACTCATAAACACATTCAGCAATGTAGCAGGATACAAGATTAACTCAAAAAAATCAGTAACCCTCCTGTACATAGATGCTAAAAGGGATGAGGTAGAAATCAGAGAATCAACACCCTTTACAATAGCCACAAATGGCATAAAATATCTCGGAGTAACTCTAACCAAACAAGTGGAAGACTTGCATGACAAGAACTTTAAATCTTTGAAGAAAGAAATTGAAGAAGACACCTGAGAATGGAAAGACCTCCCATGCTCTTGGGTAGGAAGAATTAATATAGTAAAAATGGCAATCTTCCCGAAAGCAATCTACAGATTCAACGTAATGCCCAACAAAATTCTTCAAAGACCTTGAAAGAACGGTACTCAACTTCATTTGGAAAAGCAAAAAACCCAGGATAGCCCAAACAATCCTGGGCAACAAAAGAACTTCTGGAGGCATCACAATCCCTGACTTCAAACTATACTACAGAGCCACAGTACTGAAAACAGCCTGGTACTGTCATAAGAACAGACAGGAAGACCAATGGAACCAAATAGAAGACCCGGACATCAATCCACACATCTTCGAACACCTGCTATTTGATAAAGAAGCAAAAAATATCAAATGGAAAAAAAGAAAGGATATTCAACAAGTGGTGCCAGCATAACTGGATATCAACATGTAGAAAAATGAAAATAGACCCATATCTATCACCAAGTACAAAACTCAAATCCAAATGGATCAAAGAACTCAATATAAAGCCAGGCAAACTGAACCTTATAGAAGAGAAAGTGGGAAGTACACTTGAACACATTGACACAGGGAACCACTTCTTAAATAGAACCCCAGCAGCACAGACACTGAAACAATTAATAAATGGAACCTCCTGAAACTGAAAAGCATCTGTAAAGCAAAGGACACAGTCAACACAACAAAACGACAGCCTACAGAATGGGAAAAGATCTTTATCAACCCCACATCAGACAGAGGTCTGGTCTCCAAAATATACAAAGAACTCAAGAAATTGGTCATTAAAAGAACAAATAATCCAATTTAAAAAAATTGAACACATACCTAAATAGAGAACTCTCAACAGAGGAATCTAAAATGGCTGAAAGACACTTAAGGAAATGTTCAACATCCTTAGTCATCAGAGAAATGAAAATCAAAACAACTCTGAGATTCCATCTTACGCCTGTAAAAATGGCCAAGATCAAAAACACTGATGACAACGTATGCTTGAGAGGTTGTGGGGATAAGGGAACACTTCTGCACTGCTGGTGGGAATGCAAGCTGGTACAACCCCTATGGATGTCAGTGTGGTGATTTCTCAGAAAATTAGGAAACAACCTTCCTCAAGACCCAGTAATACCACTTTTAGGTATATATCCAAAGGGTGCTCAATCATGCCACAAGGACATGTGCTCGGCTATGCTCATAGCAGCTTTGTTTGCCATAGCCAGAAACTGGAAACAACCTAAATGCCCCTCGATCAAAGAATGGATAAAAAAAACTGTGGTACATTTAAACAATGGACTACTACACAGCAGAAAAAAGTAATGACAGCTTAAATTTTGCAGGAAAATGGATGGAACTAGAAAGCATTATTTTGAGTGAGGTAACCCAGACACAGAAAGGCAATTATCACATGTACTCATTCATAGGTGGTTTTTAAACATAACGCAAAGAAAACCAGCCTACAAACCACAATCCCAGAGAATTTAGACAACAATACATACACTAAGAGAGACTTATATAGATCTAATCTACATGGGAAGTAGAAAGCATAAAAAGACAAGATCTTCTGAGTAAATTGGGAGCATAGGGACCTTGGGGAGGGTTGAAGGAGGGAGGGGAGTGGCAGGGAGGGGATCAGAGAAAAATGTAGAGCTCAATAAATGTCATGGAAAAAAAATAAAAGGAAACAAAGAACCTAAAAAAAAAAAGAAATTTCGTCGGATGGATGTAGATAGAGACAGAGACCCACATCCACATCAGAGCAATGGACTGAGCTCCCAAGGTCCAGTTGAAGGGCAGAAGAAGGGAGAAGATGAGCAAGGAAGTCAGGATCGCGGGGGGTTGGTCCACCCACTGAAACAGTGTGCCTGATCTAATGGGAGCTCACCAAATCCAGCTGTACTGGGACTGAACGAGCATGTGATCAAACCAGATTCTCTGAATGTGGCGGCCAATGGGGGCAGACTGAGAAGCCATCTATAATCGCACTGGGACCTGTCTCTTCTGCATGTATTGGCTTTTTGGGACCCTAGTCTATTTGGATGCACACCTTCCTAGGCCAGGATGGAGGGGGGAGGGCCTTGGACTCCCCACAGGGCAGGATACCCTGCCCTCTTTTAAGAATGGAGGGGGAGGGAGGAGGGTTAGTGGGGGAGCGGGAGGGGAAAGGGAGAAGGGGAGGAAGTGTAAATTTTTGAATGGAAAAAGAAAAAAAAGAAAAAGAAAAAAAATGTAAAAAACAACAACAACAAAAAGAAACCTGGTAATGGTGATACTCCATAAACTGGTCCAAACACAAATGTTCTATGACATTTTTACCCCAATTCAAAGAAATAATGCTTTGGGTGGGGGAGGTTGCAAGAGTGGAGGGTGTACATGAAGGAACAGGAAATGAATGGAATCATGATGAATGATATGAAACGCACAAAGAATCAATGAAAGTTTTTAAAAAGAAATTCTTTTCAAAGGGCTGGAGAAGTGGCTCAGTGCTTAGGAGTACATGTATTCTTTCAGAGCATCTGGATTCAGTTCCCAACGTTGTGGTTTACAGCCATCTGTAAGGCCAGTTTTAGAGGATTCAATGCCCTCTTCTGGTCTTTGAGGGTACATGTGGTATATGTACGTATATGCAAGCAAACATCCATACACCTCACGTGAAAATAAATAAATCTCAAAACAATGAAGTTTGTATGGGACAGCATTTTTATACTCTATAAAATTTAAATAATAACTTCATGAATCTATAAATCTATGTAATGACTAAATAACTTATAAACATGAATATTTTGAACCCAATAATATATAGTGGAGTAACACAGGAATAAAAGTGCATGGTTCTGTGCCAATAAAGTCAATGACATCAATAAGAATATTTTCATAAGCCAGGCAATAGTGGCACATGCCTTTAATTCCAGTGTAGACAGAGGCTGCTTGTTCATTTCTGGCCACCCATACCTGAAATAATCATGCAAAAACTTTATTAATTCAAACACTGCTTGGCCAATAACTTGGGCGTATTGCTAGCTAGCTCTTATATCCTAAGTAAATGACATAGACAACTGGCTACCTGGGAAATCACCCAAAGTCTCATTTACTACACATTTTGGAAGCTGTTTAATTGCACTTCCCACCTACTCAAGTAATATTATCTCCCTTCTCAGGTCTTCAATGGGGTTGAAGACTAGGTAGTTGTAGTTACTTTCCTCTTATGACATAGCCAAGCCATTTCTAATACAAGACTCAGACTACTTAGGATAGAATAATTATTGAAATATTGAAATATTTAGCATATGTTTCTTGCTTAATATTGTTTATACTGGTTGTAATTCTGATTTTTATACTTGATATCTGTTCTTATTGTAAATAGGTTTGTATTGGGTTTGGTATTCTCTTATTTAGACAAAAGGGGGAGGTGCTGGGGAACCTCTTTCAGCCAGTGGCCTTTGAGCTGCTGGGCCAGGTTGGTGCATGCTTGGGCTCTCTCTCTTTCTCTCTCTCCTCTATCTCCTGGCTACTGGATTCATATCCTGTTGCCCATTCCTGCAGAGGACTGTGATCTGTGAGTCCCCTCTAAATAAAGAACCCTTCATTAGACCCAATTCTGAGCTAGTATGAGACTGTTTTATTCGCATTCTCCTATATCCCAGCACTTGGGAGGTAGAGGCGGGCGGATCTCTGTAAGTTGGAGGCCAGTCTGGTCTACAGAGCTAGTTCCAGGATAGCTAGGGCTGTTACACAGAGAAGTCCTGTCTGGAAAACAAAAACAAAAAATAAAGCAACAACAAAACAAAACAAAACAAGAATATTTTCATTAGAAGTAAGATTTTGCAGTTTAAACATACTCTTCTGCATTGAATTCTATTATAATTTATACTAGTAATCAATAACTGAAAATAGTATCCTTTTAGAATTATAATGGATACCTTATTACTGTTCATAGGAATTTCATAAGTGTATTTTGATCATATATTCCCCACCTTCTTGAAAATTCAACAACCCATTGAGTTCTATTTGTGCTACCTATATGTCCCTGGGTTTGGGGCGATTCCTCGAGTATGGTCCCTGGAGTATGGTTGACTATCAGGAGCCATAATCTTAAAGAAAACTGGCTCTCCCTCCAGAATAAACCTTTAGCTGCCATCAGTAACTCAGTTATGTGTGGAGGATCATGAAGCACTTTCCCATGCTGGAATGTTGGCTGGCTTGATATTTTGCAGTAAACCCCAGTTGCTATGAGTTCATGAGGGCAGACATCCTGTCATGTTTAGAAGACAATGTTTTACTCCAGTCTTTTTCCACACTGTGGAAATGTTTGGATTCATTCTTCTGTGATGTTTCCTGGTCCTTAATTATTAACTCTAGAAATTAGATTTTTCAGATGTGTGTCATTTACCAAGTGAGATAGATGGATAAGTAAAGAATTCCAAAAGAGTATAGCTTCTGTGTTACAGGAGAATTTTGTCAAAACCAAAAATCTTCAGTTTTCCCATGACAAGTTCTCACATGTAAGCATTGCTCATACTAAGATACATGATTAGCGTTGGGTGTTCCCCTCCATTGTAAAGGGGAAGAAACTCATTGGGGAAGTGACAGTGGCAAAGGTCTCAGAAAGAACATAAGGCCTCATCAGCGAGGCTAATTCTAGAAAATCTGTGTTGAAAAGACTTTACCATGAGGCTGAGTACTCCAAATATGACCTCTTGAACAATTCTGGGTGCCTTGGAAAGTGTTCATTTGTACTCTGAACTATATTTTCTAGTTGAAAGGCCTCTCTTGTAGAAGGCAGGTGAGGTAAACCATTTAGGGTCATGTACTCATGCAGTTTCCAAACTTCCCTTTTCTCCTAGTGATAGTATTTTATTCATTGTGCCACTGAATTCCAATTTGGGATCCCTCAGACTTTGTATTTTAGGTATCTGTTGGAATTCTAGTAACATGAGTTGCCTTGTCTGTTTCCAATTCTCCCTGGGTCTTGTTACTCAATTGACTACTGTTTCACTTATTGCTTCAGATTACCATATCCGCTGGCTTTCTACCTTTCATATTTGTGCCTGGCAATTTTCCATGATACTGCTTTTCTTGATGAATGTCTTACTGATAGGATTTCCTCCCTGGGTATATTAAAAAGCACATTGTGGTAAAGAAATGGCCCCCTCATGAGAACATGAAGATTTAAATCATGAAGGGCCTAGAATGCTTAGGTTGCCATAATTTAATGATGTTGGCTATCTGGTGATGGTGTGTGAATAGGAAGAGAATGTACCACTCTGGATGTTTGTCAGTAGTACCTAGTGATTCATTAAGGAGTACCAGTGCCAAAACCTCAGCCTGGTTAACTGGAAGATTTATTGGTGGGTCTATGATTTTTTTGGCTTTTATAGCAAAAATATTAAACATATAGAAATGAACTAAATCAATAAGCTACTTTATGCATTACCCAGTTTCAACAGTTACAACCTTTAATTATAGTTGGCATATATGCACCCAGGTATGGAAACACACTTATATATACATGTCTTAAAACACATAAGTGTGCTCTTTTTAGTTTGTGCATTGGTCACATGTCTTGTTCGTCTTCAAATCTAAATCAGTGTCTCTGATTCTCCCACCCCTTCAAATATTGATAGACCCAGCAACTTGTCTTGAAGAATACCTACTTTCAATGATTACCTAAGTACAGGTGTTAACTAATTAGTTTCCCTGTCCTATACAATGTCCAGAACAAATATATTAAAGCTAAATCCTTGATTAGGTTCAGCTAAAACCTTCTCAAGAAAGACCACACAGCATGCTGTGAATTGCATGTTATAACAGAGCAGAAATCCATAATGTCATGGCTATTCATAATGAAAGCAATGATGATAAGATTTCTTTGGTTTAGGAATTTCACATCTAGTCACAATAATTGCCTGGATACACCC
Organism: Ondatra zibethicus; assembly: GCA_004026605.1. Classification (NCBI taxonomy): domain Eukaryota; kingdom Metazoa; phylum Chordata; class Mammalia; order Rodentia; family Cricetidae; genus Ondatra; species Ondatra zibethicus. The sequence goes on along the minus strand of PVIU01021108.1, from coordinate 13,257 downwards.
TTATTGATCTCATTGGGGTTGTAGAAGTTGATTTTTAACTAGAATTGTATGCCTTCATTAACCCGCCACAGACAGTGTTTATTCCATCAACTATGGACACAGGTGTAATTGTCTTCTTTGGTTACCAGTTTTTAAAGCAAGGGGTAGAAATCAGACACATTCAGTGCTCCAAGTGGGTGTTTTTTATTTCTTTTGGGAGGGTACAGACAATAAATATATACTCGTAATTTCCATTTAGACTAGTTTCAAAACCTTTTACTAATTTTTTTCAAAGTTGTGGAGAAGTAAATTTTGGGTACTCACTCACAGTCCATCTTGAAAATCTCCGGGAATGTTTAACAAGGGAGCAAGTGTTTTTTTTTTTTTTCCCCTCTGGAAAAATGTGTCTTCAGGTCTTCTCGAACTTTTGCTAATGTGGATGGAATGCCATTTATTCAAGATTCCTAAAAGCCTAGTAGGTTATAATATTATCTGTTAATTTTCTGGTGGTAAAGCCTATCAAAGACACTGGAGTGTTACTGATTCTAAACCCTTGCAATTATTAACATGTACAACATTTGTTTTTAAACTTGAGTTTAATACTTACCATATGATGAAATTTTAAGTTGTTTGCTTCTCTCTTACTGACATTATCATTTTAATTCCAAGTAATAACATGTTTAAACAAAACAACTCCAGTACTAACACTAAATGTAAGGTTACTGGTAGGATGACATGTTAGATTTTCTTTTGCTTTGAACACATATATAGTTCTGTGTTAAAATTCACTTGAAATAATTATTTTGCATTATGATTACATACAAATTTGGCATCATTTTAAGTCATTCATTATGTTTCATGTTTCCAGTATAAAACATTACTGGCACAAAGTCAATATATTAAAAAACCCACACTGAGAATTATTTCCTTATTTTCTTAATCCTACCCAAGCTTCTCCAAAAGTAACTATTTGAAAAGTCTTTTTCTTTCATATCTATATTCTGAGAGACAGAAAGACTTAATAGTATTTAAATAGTTTTATATTTTTACTGTCTCTGTTTCTTTACATAAGTGTAAACAAACACATGGCACACATTTTTTCAACATTTTCTTTTTTACTCTATAAAAGGAATTTTATCTATTACCTATCTATATATCATCTATATATATACATATGACGGAAGTCATTCATCCTTAGGATCACTCCATTGTAGTGTCATTCTTCATTTCTGTGTCTGTCTGTATAGTACAATAGATGTATTAAGCCAGTAGAGCAGGGATAAATATTTGGGCTATTCACAGAACTTTTAGTTTTTTATTTTATTACACATAACCAACCATCTTCTTAGGTATACTATTCTGCAATTTCAGACATAGGTCCTTATCTGTGAATTTTTACTTGAGCATAATAAGTTTTAAAATCTCACCAAGTGGTTTCTAATATGAAACTGTGATAGGATTCCAGCAATAAACAAAGTTGTGAATTGGGTAACCTAAAGACTAGTGCTTAGAACTAGAGAGAAGTCTGTGTTCCATGTATCAGAAACACAGAGCATAATGTAAACCAGGAAGCACAGGGATGTGCAAGGTAAAAAGTCAAGGACAGCTGAAGGATAGATGCTAAGTACATACACAAGGAAATACAAAACTCCCTCATCAAAATCTGAAGACTTCCCACTGTGCCAATGAGATACAGATTCAGAAAAGTTTGAGGTGGAGGGAAGAAAAGAATGCACAGAGGGGAGTCCAAACAGTTGACCACGGTCTTTGGAGCCAAGGCCAAATTTTGATTCTACTAGGAAGTTCTTTACATTAAGAAAAGGCTTTTCACTCTGGCTAGTAATGGATCTCAGACAAGATCAGTGACATACTGTCCTTGGCTTCCTGCTTTGCAAAAGGTGGTGGGTGAGTGAGGACACACAGCACCTGGTCTTTTATTTTCTTTGGAGTCATGGTTTGAAATACAGTTTTACGGCAGTAGCCTCTACATGCCTTTTACAAACACAGGAAGAGATTTTGTGTCTAAGGATAGACTTGGCAAAGTACTTAAAAAAAATTCTCACTTGAACTTTGGCAGATTCACGTAGAATAGTGATATTTTCACCATTTAATTATAATCAAGATTCCATGCTAACTGTGGTTATTGACAGTAATTCCCAGAAGTCACTGTGGTTTTAGGAAGTTTTTCACATCATAGTCTGGCCCTCCTAAGATTTCTGAAAACTGATCAGTGTTCCATTCCTGTAAGATGTACACCTACTAAAAGGGGCATGTCAGCATATAGACAAAGCAAACAATAAAGAGAAGACATGACTTCAAAGTATCCAAACCAAGTGTGTTGTGTGATATTTTGATTGTGTTCTGAAAAGTAAAGCTTGCTTGGAGTCAGAGGGCTGAGCTAGCCACTAGCTGACCATAGAGGTTTGGAGGACTATAGACAGAGAGGAGACAGGAAGTTGTAAGGGAGGGCTGAGAGAGGGTCTCCAGCCCTTTTGGACAGAGGAACAGTAGAGGTAGGAAGCAACTGGTAGCTGCTCCCTGCTTCTCTGATCTTTCAGGTTCTTACCCCGATATCTGACTCCTGATTTTTCATTGATAAAGTTTAATTAGATTAATGCTTCACAAGTGGATCATGGCTCTTTACTCAATCTCATTCTTCCCTTTCCATTATTATACTAAATAATCCAGTACAAATGATGAACAGCCAAGGTGTCATTAGAGAATCATGGCTTGTAAGTACACTTAGATTCCTGCTGGAAGTAAATGTCAAACTACTTGACTTTTCTCCTATTCATATGGCTAATTGAATTAGCAAATTCAAAACCAATCAGAATAATGGTATAATATGGACAACCAGCTCCCTATGTATGTAGATTGCAGACACTTAAGTGGACCATTTCTGTAGACTGAGATTCTTTTATTAGACTACAAGGGCCATGTTATATAGTGTGTTATGTCCTAGGATTTTAGAATTTTGGACTTGTGGTTAGAAGATTTCAGTTAGAAAACCCTGAGACAGTTTCTTAAACTTGAAAAATTTGTATATTTATCTTTAAGAAATAGGGTACAACTTCCCTACAGAGTTACTATGAGGGTCTTAAGTTAAAGTATAGACTACAGAAGCTGTAAATTGTGAATTAGTTTATTACAATCATTATTAAATATTTTGTTAAATTATCCAGCAACATTACTGTTTTGTTATACCATGTAGTAAAGCAACACGGCAAGCTATATTATTGAGTCCTAGCACTAATTCTTATATCCTCAGTACCAATTCTAATTCCTCACTGGGACCTCAAGGTGTGATGGTACTAATTCTTTGACACTTGGGAACACCAGTAGAGTGAAGTTCCTTGGCCACAAAATAAAGAAAACTGGCCTTTGAACATTAGCCATGAAAGTGCAAAGTCAAACATATATAGATATATGCCTTGGCATACTATCTCCCTCAATGTGGAAGGAAATGATAGGAAATATAACAAAATTATGTTTTTAATAAAGGGAATAAGCAAGTCATGTTGTTTTAGAAAAGGTAAAGTGTTTTCATGTGGAAAGGAGTAGACAGGAGAAAAAAGCAGAGGAAAGGACTCTCTTAGTATCTTAGAACCAGGAGTTGCTGGTTCTTTCCATTGCTGACCTAGCTGACCTGATTTTAACTTTAGTTATCATTGTAGCTGAAAACATTCATTTGGGGTTATTTATTTTGGAAAGCTTTCTGAATACAATGGTAATACCCCTACGAAACATGGGTCCATGAGTTGAAGACCATGGTGACAAGCATCTATGATGAATACTTGAAAAGTCAATCAAAAGCTAGATCAGAGATCTACACACATGTTCTATTCATGGAAAATATTAAGTTCTCTCACCTTTGCAGGGTCATGTGCTTCTTGGTTCTGTACAAAACACACCATAGACAGAGACAGGGTAATAATTTAAGGTCATGAACATATACTCATTGGAAAAGCGGTCTTTTGCATTCTCCAAAGAATACATAGAAGAAATTTTAAGTTTCCTACTTTTAAAATTACAAAAACCTTATTAATTTTTAAGTCAACAATTAAATTTGCACATATTTTGGTTTAAAATATACTATTTTGAAATATGTATTTATTGTGAAATGACTAAATCAAGCTAATAAACATATATATTACCTCATACACATTTTTTAGGAGTTGGAAGAAATACTTAAAATCTATTCTCATATCAAATTCCAAGTACATATTACAAGTTGTCAATACAGTCACCATCCTGTATAGTGATTTTTTGAATTGACTTCTTTTACCTAAAGTAAGTTTGCATAATTTGATTGACATTTCTCCAGCATTACATCTCTACCTCCACAGCTTTAGGTTTCTTGTAATTACTGTTCTACTATCTATTTCCATAATGTTACATCTAATCCTGATTTTAACTTGGGTTATCATTGAGGTTGAATACATTTATTTGGGGTTATTTATTTTAGACAGCTTTCAGAATACTCTGATATTTCTGAGACTACCATCCTCCTAAGAAAAATGTGTGCATATGCAAAATACATATATGTAACCTTAAATGTAGGTTTAAAGATTATTATTTTTTAAATTATGTCTATATGTCTTTATATGTGCATATGTGTGAGGGTATGCATGCATGAGCATGAGTGCCTGCAGATGTCAGAAGAAGGAGCTGGATCTCCCGGAACTGGAGTTACTGACATTTGTGAGTTACCCACTACATATATTGGAAATTGAACTCTATTACTCTGCAAGCACAGCAAGAGATGTTAATGAGACAGCTCTCACATGCATGTTTTTAAGAGATGTTTTATTATTTTAATTGTGTGTGTGTGTGTGTGTGTCTGTGTGTGGGTATTTGCACATGAGTTCAGATGTCCTTGAAGGCCTGAGGCATTGGATGCAGCTGGAGTCACAGGAGGTTGTGAGCTTCCTGATGTACATGCTGGAAACCAAACTTGGGTCCTCTAGAAGAGTATTATTTGCTCTTAACCGTATCTCTCTCTAGCATCTTGTATATTTGGAAATTAATTAATTGATTTTATAATTTTGAGATTATAATATAATTATAACATTTCTGTATTCCATTCAAACACTCCCATATACTGCTCTTCATTCTCCTTCAAATTCTTAGCCTATTTTTCCACTAATTGTTATTGCACACATATATGCACATACATATATACGCCTAAATATAACCTGTTCAGGCCATATAAAATTACTGGTATATATGTTTTCAGTGCTGACCATTTGTCATTGGACAAAAAGTTCCAGGGAAAAGACCACCTTACCTCCTTTCAACTTTGTTTCTTAGTTACCTATATTTCTTTGCAAGGGGTTGAAGCCTCATGGGCTGTTCCGTGTGTGTTTTGGCAGGTCCACTGGTGTGATTCTTTTTCAGACTGCGTTTGGGCATTCAAGTTGGTAAGACTTCATGAGTATAACTTCTGATGTTACTAGGAGACACAATCTCACAGCAAACTCTGATCCTCTGGCTTTTAAAGTCTTTCTATCTTTTTGCACCTTCTTCCACAACATCCCCTGAGACTTAAGTGTAGAGTTGTTTTGAAAATATTAATTGTTAGTGAGTTTTGTACTGGTCTCAATCAATTGCAATGGGAACTATGTTTCGTTATGTACATATGTAAGCATTGTTTCACAGATTTTACAACTACCCAAAATTCTACTCAAGAATCTGTTTGCATTTTGTCTTTCTGAATTATCTAAATGTTGAGTTACATGAAGATACCTTTGGCATTGTGTATAACAAAGCAAGAAGGTTTAATGTAAAACAATATTGTGTTAGACTGAGATACCTTACTGTGTTCTTATTCATATAAACTTTTAAAAGCCCAAATGAGACTCTCTTTGAAATCTTTTTGCCTTATGTGTGCATTACTAGGCAAGTCAGAGTAAAAAGTAAATCATGTGTTTAAGAATGGAACATTTCTACATCTATGAACAAGAATACGCAATCAAATGTTTACAATTACATATGTCTCCCTGTACATACTCATATACATATGTATCTATGCATGTCCTTTGATTTAAATATACACATAACTATCAGAGATATTGAGATTCATATCTATTTTCAAGAGCTAAGAATCTTTGCAAAGAGCTGTTGTAATGTTTCAGCCTGGTTCAGAGAAATTTAGTCTGATTCTAGATTTGACGCCTGGCACAGAATCTTTCCTTTGTAAGCATTTCTAACCCACTGTTTGCCTGATCTGGTACTCTGTCTTCCAGATAGAGTATTAAAGATGCAAATGTTTATAAGTCTAAGTCTCTTGGGTCAGATCACTGGAAGAATATAGACAAGGCTAATTAGGAAGACTTATGCTATTTCTAAAGAGTATAAATGAGTAACACATAGTTAATAGCATGGAGAGAAAATAAAGACAATTGTACTGATTTGTCACCAAATTAATATAGTAGATAAAAAAGTATATAACATAGTTAATTTAAGTCATGATCAAAGACAAAATGCACATAAGCAATTTAATCTATATTTAATGACTGTGTTTAATCGATTTTACTTAATATAATTTAATTTCATGTCATTATTAGGCTTTAAAATGGTAGAAAGTATAATCACATAATCCATTAAAATTATTGAGAATATTTTGTACATATATTAATTTCAAAATTATATTAATTTATTCTCATACTCCTACAAAATAAAGCTCTATCTGCAAGTAAAGGAAAATTCTCTCCTTTCCTAGTTGTTTCAGTAACACTTAAATCCATGACCTGTTATTTTTGTTGCTCATGCCTTTGACAGATAGTTCCACCCACCTGGAGTTCTTTCCTTTCTTTAGAACCTTCTGATTTTAGGGGAGTCCAACTGCCAACTACTTCTGAAGACTTCTTGTTATTCACAGTCTGCAACAGCTCACCCTTGAAATGATAAGTACCTTCCAGTGGTCCAGTGAAATTTTCAGATTGAATCCAGTCAGTGTGTGGGCCACTTACTTTCTAAATCACTTGAAAAATACATTTAAGTCAAGACGAAAGAAGTTTGACAACAATTAGCATTCAGAGTGTCCTTCCCCTATTTTCTCCAGAAAGCACACAAATACATTTTCTCTTAAGTCGTTTTCATCAAAATCCATCTGAAGCTATAAAGATAGTCAGAAATGCCTTCCTTTGACTCTTTGCCTTCAGATTGTATTCTCTGTAGCTAATGCTTTTCCAGTTGTTAAAAGTTACTTGCTGTGAGATCCTTTATATTCTTAGCAGAAAAACATTTCAATTCTTTTGGATATTTTGATATCAACTATTCAGCACTTTATTGACTTACTGAAGACAAAAATATTCAAGCTAAATATTATTTTATAAAAAGAAATAAGCTTATCTTAGAAAAACAAAATTTGAAGTTGAACCATATTTTAAGCTGAAAATTGAGTAGAACAGGTTGGTAGTTTCTCATAAAAATCTAATTGTCTCTAATAGAGGTCAACCTTGGTCAATGAAGTGATCAGGGGGAAGTACCTAATTATGTATCTTTCCCTACCTAATCCTGGCATCAATTCTCTCTTTTCTCTCCAAGATATGAAGACATTGACAGAAACAATGATAGAATTCTCTACATTTTCAGTCAAAAAGTAAAACTCTAACTGGCCCTAGAAGAATCATATACTCCCATCAGAACAGGTATTAGTTTTCTCGCATTAAGAAACAACTAAGTAGCCTCAGGGTTTTTTGTTTGCTTGTTTCATTTTGCTTTGTTTTTTTTTTTGTTTGTTTTAACCAAGTTACCTAGCAAACTCCTCTCAGTTAAACCAGCAAGCAGGCAAGTAGCAGTGAGTGTACTCGTGCAGAACCACCTTGTATTAGGAAATTGATATTTTCTTGGCATACACCTAATCTTGTCACACATCCTGGATTGGTTTTGGGCACAGTCTTTGCTGTAACCTCATTTGGAGTTAACACAAACAAAGAAACATTTGGCTTTTGATTTAATTTCTCACTGTCACATGTGTGTGATTTGAGCAGTGTCACAGAGCTTGTGATTTTAATGGCACATGGTGGTCTTAATGTTCATGGCAGCTGCAATTTCTTTTGGTAGTTCCTCTTCTCTTAAGAATTAGTAGCTTTCCAGGATGAAGATGCCCGTGGCAGGGACCTTTCTTAAACAGTTCATTTCTGACAGGTGGTAGCAAGTAAATAGCTGTCAGTGACGTGTGGCAGGTGATTTCCTGTCTTTAGTTTTCTTATCTTCAAATGGCATATAAGAGAATCAGTGTGTGTGTGTGTGTGTGTGTGTGTGTGTGTGTGTAACTTACTATTATGAAACTATTAAAAGGATTGAATAGGCAGAGTGGTTAACTCAGTGCCTATCACCAGACACATACTTGATGGATGTTACTTGTTATTTTCTTTTATTGTTATTGAAAGTTTTTTGCAAGTTCAGTACAAATACAGAGTTCAGCTCATAATAATAGCTTGCTGGTGAGTATAGGGCTTGATAGAAATGTGTATGACTGGCTTAGAGGAAAGAGGAAAACTGGTAGGGAATACTGTTGGCTGCATTTTTAAAAAATGATTTTGGGTCAACTTTTCTTGATGCTATTTTATTGGGAGGGGTGATATGGAATACTGGGAAGGAGCACCAAAATAAATAAATAAATAAATAAATAAATAAATAAATAAATAAATAAGCACTGTGTGATAAGTGAAATGGATTCTGGAAGAAGGCACAATATAAATAAGACAGTCTTTGCCTCTGTCTCTAATGTGACAGTTTACTAGAGAGATGGTCCCAAGAGATTGATAACATAGAATAAGCGCTGCAAGGTGAATAATGCTTTATTCCAAGATGGCTGGTGATTTGCACATTTCGTGACTGGAAAATTATCTCCTGGCAAAGAAAGAGTACAAAGCAGAAGTTTCAGAATCTAAAGTCATTTCTACTCTTTTAAAACCCCAGAATAGTTTGTTAAACACTCACTATGCACATATCTCATCTGGAGAACTGTTCCAATGCAGATCCTCACTGAAGAGGTCTTATTGGGGTTTACTATATGTATATTTTCTGAATCTCCAGGAAGTGCTGTGACTGAGTGCATAATGGTCACACAACCAGTAGCTAGGCATTTAAATTTTTATGATTTATGTGAGCCAACTAAGTCTGGAAGGGAATAGGAAGATGATTTTATTTATAACCTGAGGCACCTTGTACCTTTAGAAAGCAAGAATATGGATGTAGTTACCAACCAGAAAAATCCCATTGATGTTCTTGCAGAAGACAGAGTACCAGCATTCTACTTCCCCTCACCCTCATAAAAAACCCTGGCCACAATACTTTGAGTACAACCTGATACCAGGTGACTATTTACATAACTGACTAAGAATGGTAAGATTTCTATACTTCTAGAACTTTCACCATCTTCCTGAGTAGAGATGTTTTTAGCAGATCTAGAGCTGTGCATCCACAATTGCAGCTGATATTCATGCTACAGCTTGAATGTTTCATAGAGAATTTGATGGGATCCTTCTATGTATTTTTTTCTGTCATTACCACCTATTCATGCCCTCTCCTTCTCAGCAAACATCACAGTTTTAAGGATGGTAAGCTATCAGACCTTCAAAGCCATCTCTGAAAAATGAGCCTTCTGGAACAATAACGTTTTGCCACACATATTTCACAGCAGTTCCCTTTTGAAATAGGTCTTTCTCATCATTTATATCTTTCTTTTTGTCTTTCCCATTTTCTCTTTTGTTGTAGGAGGCAAGCAGGCCACGTCCTGCCACCTGGTTAGCTTAACCCCAAAATAACCACATGGAAATTTTATTAATTAAATTACTGCCTGGCCCATTATATCTAGTCTCTTCTTGTCCAACTCTCACATCTTGATCTAACCCATTTCTATTAATCTGTGTTTACCATGACGTCGTGGCTTACCAGGAAAGATTCAGCATGTCTGACTCTGGTGACTCCATGGAGGCTCCCTCTCCCTGCCTTCTTTCTCCCAGCATTCAGTTCTCTTTTCCCCACCTATCTAAGTTCTGCCCTATCAAAAAGCAAAGGCAGTTTCTTTATTCAACCAATGAAAGCAACACAAATACAGAAGGACCTCCTACACTCTTTTCTTTTCTTTGGCCATGTGTTGAAAATATAGATTATTTTACAGTATGGCCTAAGTATCCCTAAGATGGTGAGAAGAAAACATGGTGTGACTGATACGCAAAGGAAAGTATCATTGAAGGAACAGTTGATGAGGATCCAGAGACAATAAGACCAGTATATGAAATGTTCCTTTGCTATTGTGTGACTCTCTATACCAGTCATCTTAATAACAAAATGATGTATGAACATTTATAAAACTTGTAGAAGAATGCTATATTAAGTTAATTATGAACATTCTTCACCTGCATGAAGACCAATTTGGTTTGTGCGGTGGATCTGTCAATCACTGACTTGCTGACTTGGATATTCAGTGGTAGGGCTAGGGATTCATAAGGTGTTGAGTGACCTTTAAGGCTGATGAAATTGTTGGTAAAATACAAGATATATCTCTTCAAGATTTCTCTTGTTGAGGGAGACAGGCAATAACTCTTACTCCTAACTTTGATAATTACAATAGCAAAATTTATGCTTTCTCACTTTTGATATCAAGGTGAAATTCAGTTATCTAAAAGTGCACTTCCTTTATATGATTTCCATTACCTTGTGTTAAACATCAAATAAGTACTTTTCTAGAATGATGAAGAATAATCATCTAACATATCTTGATTACCTTTGGGCAGGAATGACCATAGAAGAAATACCTCACTATCAAAACATAAACAAGTAGGGGGCTGGAGAAGAAATTGCCCAGTCACTCCTTCTCAGTGTACTCTCTCTTCCAACTGTCTCTTACTGGCCAAACCCAACTAGAAATCAGGGAAAGTGCTATGTGTTGCAGCCTAAAAATGACATTGCATATTCTACTCTGGCATACATAAAGACAAGAAAGGGTGGTAGGTGATATTGATGATAGGTTAAGTGTTTAGAATAGACAAGCACCTAATTTTTTTTCTTTTTTTAAAAGTTTTTTCTCATTTTACATACCAATCCCAGCTCCCTCTCCCGCCGCTCCTACCTCTACTCCCACCTTCCACTCACCCAAACCCCATCCACTCCTCAGAGAAGGTAAGGCTTCCCATGGAGAGTCAACAAAGTCTGGCACATAACTTTGAGGCAGGACCAATGCCCTCCCCTCTATATCTAGGTTGAACAAGCCATCCCTCCAAAGAGAATAGGTTCTAAAAATCCAGTTTAAGCAGTGGAGATAAATCCTGGTTTGACTGCAAGTGGCCCCACAGACTGCCCCAATCACACAACTGTCACGACCTTTAAAGGGCCTAGTTTGGGCTTATGTAGGTTAACCCACTGTTAGTCCAGAGTCAGTGAGCTCCCACTAGCTCAGGTCAGCTGTTTCTGTGGGTTTCCCCATCATGGTCTTGACCTCTTGGTTCATATTATCACTCCTCTCTTCGACTGGACTCTGATAGCTCAGCACAGAAGCACCTGGATTTTTATGGATACCTTTTAGGAGCATGCTCTATTCTCTCTGAGAAGACTCTTAGGATTAATTAGGCAACATATGTAACCTTCTATAAAAACTTGAACATAATTTTCTGAATTTCCATTCCAGGATATCTTTTGTCCTCACTTTTCTTAATGAACTTCTCTTCCCTATTTGTTACAAGTTATGCTGTCAGTCCAGTTCTAGTTTCTACAGGGCGTTCTGGTCTACCTGGACTGTCAAGTAAAGGTGGCTCATGAATAACAAGACAGTCCTGTACCCTGCTAAGCAGACAAGATTCCCAGATAGGCTAGGCCCCTGCTTTCTCTTCTAGGCCATATAGTATTTTTTGAGAGACTGAAGATAACAAATTTATAGACTCTTGGAATAACTGTCCACCACTGCTTCCCACAACACTAAACATTTTGCCTATAGGGCAGGTAGGTCTAACTGACACAATTGTGATCAAGTTCTCAAACATCTAGGACCACAGATTCTTCTTATCACAGAGACCCTTTTCAAGCCCTAGAAATGTTACCTACATCCTCAAACTAGAAATGTTTCATTCTGTATCTGGCATTTACTTTTGCATGGTGGTCCTGTACTCTATCTGTTCACATACTTATGGAGGAAACTCAGGATATGTCACACCATGCTCTTTGGTTAACATTTTATTCAGGTTTTGCCATTTACAAAATGGGACACCCATTCAGCAAGGTTAGAGGACGGGCAGAGAAGGTCTTGAAGCATGTTCTTCCCTGCATGATATCTTAAGACTTTCTAATAGGCAACTTCTGGAAAGAAGTATATGATTACCAGTTGTCAATGACACTTTAAATAAATGACCTAAATTGTGAACATAAGCTACAAGCTCACATATGTGAATACCACAATTTGACCTCAAGGAACAGAATAAAGCCAATGAAAATTAAGGAGTTACACCACATCTGAGAAATGGGTCTCAGCCCTAGAAATACTTCAAGTCTCAATATTGTGGGAGGAACTTCTACCTGACCCCTCAAGAGCTAATGCTGGAAAAGCAGTGGAAGGTAGCTGACAAGGATCTTTACTCTGTAGCATTTCCTCTCCTAAGGAAGTTAATTTTATTGGAAGAAGAGACTAGCCAGACAACCAGTGTTAGACCTGTTTGAGACCCCCGAAACAGTTCTCTCCTGGCCACTTTTTGTGACTTCTGGAGGTTTTCTAGTGACCTTCATTTTAAATAATGAAAAATTTTAAAAGAGTGAAATCACTTAAAATTGGAATTTCTAGCAACAAAAACAATTTTTAAAATCAACTCCATCAATATAATGTGCTCCACAGTATATTTAAAGGCATCAATAAAAAGAAAATTTTTGTGATATAACAAGAGTTAACTCTGACTTACTTTTATTGCTGTGTGATATATGAATGCATTCATATGTCAGAATGATAAGTGGTATTCATGCCATTTATTTGACTGTTGACTGTCTCTTTGTCTCTGTCTCTCTGTCTCTTTCTCCTTTGCTGCCTGTCTCTGCCTCCCTCTCTCTCTCTCTCTCTCTCTCTCTCTCTCTCTCTCTCTCTCTCTCACACACACACACACACACACACACACACAGACACACACAGACACACAGTGATAATTTAGTATTTCTCAAGGTGATCTCAAGCTCCTTAACTCCAGCCAACTTCCTAATTCAACCTTACAATACAGCTGCTGTATCCAGGTCAATTTTTTAATTCCAGGTTTATTTGTTATAATTAAGATTGCTGACTTGTTAAATACC
>PVIU01021107.1:0-32351 GCA_004026605.1 Ondatra zibethicus | reverse complement strand
ATTCCCACCTTTTGCCTGGCAATCTTGTTTGCTTCCAATTTCCAGGAGGATCTATGTATGATTTTCTTTGGGTTCACCTTGCTATTTGGCTTCTCTGGGCTTGTGAGCTATAAGCTTAGTGTCCTTTGTTTTATGGCTAGGGTCCACTAATGAGTGAATACATACCATAATCGTCTTTTTGGGTTTGGGTTACCTCACTCAGGATAGCGTTTTGTATTTCCATCCATTTGCATGCAAAATTCAAGATGTCATTGTTTTTTACCGCTGAGTAGTACTCTAATGTGTATATTCCACACTTTTTTGATCCATTCTTCTATTGAGGGGCAAGTACAAGTTTCACACATTTAGCATATATATGTGTTTTGAAATATGTATATACTTCAGAACGCCTTAATCAATCAATCAATCAATCAGCAAATGTATCAGCTCATATCTTTATGGGTATTTTTTTTGTGGTGAAAACAGTATTAGTATTCTCAGCAATCTTAAAGAACATAATGCATTGTTATTAACTATAGTCCCCATAGGCAACTGGGAACTATAGTTTTCTTATTTTTTTTTTTAACTTTGTATCTTTTGACCACTATCCCCCAAGTGCATGGCCCCTAGCTCCTGCTAACAATTTACCTTCTCCTTTTATGGGATCTATTGTTCTAGATTCTATGTGTTAGTGAAATCAAGCAGTAGGAGAGTGCAGCTGTGTCCCAGACTGAATAAAAAGGAGAAAGTGAGCTGGATTTGTATCCAGCCTTGATTGCTCCCTGCTTTCCACCTGTGGATGCAATATGACTTGGTGCCTGTTCCCATGACCTCCTTACCATGACAAACTGCATGTGAGCACATGAACTGTATAGCAAATTCCTGAAGTCCAGAAACTCGTTTTCCCTAGTTTAGTCTGCCATTTTTAGACATATGTGATGAAGGAATCGTCCTATCATGTGATATCCACTAGAATCCTCCAAAGTCACTGTTCTTTAATAAGCAGAAAATGCTTCCTTGAATGCTGTTTGAGAAGTAGAAGTTTGGATTCAACTACCCTTAAGGAATCTTCTCACTCTGTGAATTGAAAATTGCAAGGCCCCAATATCTAGGCCTGAAAATATACTCCTGACTATACTCTAGCTACTTTTAACTGTCAACTTGATACATGCTAGAGCCTTCCAAGAGATTGTCCCTATAAGATGGCTTGTTTGTATGCCTGTGGGGGATTGTCTTGGTTATTGACCAGTGTGGGAGAGACTAGTCCATGGTAGGCAACACCATTCCCTGGGCAGATGGTCTTGGTCTGTACAAGAAAGCGTTCTAAGAATCAGCCTGAACAATCCAGCAAGCGAGCAAGCAGCTTTCCTCCATGGTTCTGGCTTTAAATTCTTGTTTGAGTTTTTGCCTTGGCTTCCCTCAGTTACGGACTATAGCGTGTAAGCGGAAATAAACCCTTTTCTCCCATATGTTGCTTTTGGTCAGAGTGGCTTTTAAGCACAGCAACATAAAAGAAATAGATGAGAATGAAAGTAATTTGTCCCTCTGCGTCTGCTTAAGTCATCCCATCAATTGATAATGTACTGACTGGCAGATTCAAATGCTTTCTTCGTGCATGTTTTTAATTGCTTTCTGCCTTCAAACTCACACTCCAAGCTCCGCTTCCCACCTTTTGTTTCAATATACCATGGAAGCAAAATTAGTAAATCTTTCCAGTAATTGTCACTTTTTAATTGAAGAAACAGAATTTATACCACTACCTTAATTGAAAAATTCTGTCGGGGGGGCATTTATAGCTTTCAAAGAGAAAAAAAACTTAAAAAAATGTTTTTTATTACCCCACCTCCAATTGGAAAGCAAGAGAGCTGAGGTCTCGGAGAGTTAACTGTCGTTACCAGGGTGACCAGCCATTCTGATTTACCCAGGACTGAGCTGTTTCTAGGGGCATGGAGCTTTCTGTGCTAAACTTCCCTATTTGTTGCCAACGATTGTTTGACAAGGATGGGGGATATGCACATGTTTCCATGTGAACCAAAAGACATTCCTCATGCATTTTCACTGATACCCTGGCTTCTCCCGACTCCTATCATCATAGCTATTGGCTGTTATTAAGTGCCATCCATCCCTTTGTTATGTTTTCTTGCCTACCCAAAGGATTGTTTCAGGCTGCTGAAGTAGATGAAGGGTGACATCTTTTTCGATTTTACTTTTAACATCTCTGATTTTTTGATCTGACATTCCATGCCAGTGAGCAAAATAAAGAATTGGAGAATGCATCCTTGGGTGGTTTCCATCTGCATGGGCACTGATGAGTGTTAGTGATATGCATGGCTGGAGAGAAAAGCACATATTGGGGAACACGCAGTCTACTAGGAGGCACTGAACATAGCTTTGTTCAAATAAGCAATAAGCCAGATGGTACCAAATTTATGCTGCTCCTTATTGATTGATTAACTGGTTGAAACAAGCACAGAACAAAAACTTATTTTGAAGGCATTAAAATTTCCTTTATTTGGTCCTCACTAAGAATTTATTTGTTGTTTGCTTAGCTCTAACAGCATGCTGGAAATGTAATGCTCTGAAGGAGCTTATTGCCAGCATTCTAGCTATGTTTATTAGACTGCAATAATAACAATAATCTATCAACAAAGTTGATAGATTATGAGTTGGAATTCCTGTTAATAATTCCCTGAGCTGCAGTTCTTAAGTATGACACAGAATAACAAGACTCACTGTTCTGTTTCTAGGCGGCAAGATTCTTTTTACTACCCTACATTTATTATCTTCTGGCTTCAGTGGATCAGGCATCCAGACCCAGCTTTCTCCAAGCCTTTTGGGTTAAGATCTCTTCAGGGCTGCAGGCAAGATGCAGACAATAACTACAGTTTTATCTCAAAGTTATTTGTCTGAGAATGATTGCTTTTACTCATCTAAATGTTGGCTTGGTCACCTGATCTGAGAACCTCAGATTCTCATTGGATCTTCACCAGAAGCTACTCTCAATTTCCCATCACCTGGGTTGCCCTAATATGGCAGCTTGCTCACTGAAGCCAGTGGGATGATCTGCTACCAAATCTAGCATAATTAACCCAGCAGTTAAAATCAATTTTACAATATTTTATTTGTGAAAGTCAAATCACAAGATCCAGCTCATATTCACGAAGTGGGGATTATATATGTATATTTACAGCATTAGGAGGTGATCTCAGGGTTCATATTAGAAATCTCCCTTCTACAAAACAATGTACCCTTGAAAAGATTATAGCAAATCAGTTGATAAGCTACTTTTGAAGTCCTTGTTGGATTCTGAGCATTGCTAACTACAAGCTATATGGATTTCAAAAGTCTTAAGTTCTTTAAACTGTAGATTCCTCTGCTGTTAAATCATGATGATACTTTGTACTCAGAATGGACTTGAGGGTTAAAATAATGAAATTATTGATGGGCACATTTAACGTGGTATCTGGCACTTGCTTGGTACAGTTGCCCCGCAGTTGACACAAAGAGACAGGAAAATGAGTTAGGAAGTAGGGAATGAAACCAGGATAAGCAAGGGTGAGATTTTGGCAGGAATTCTTCACAAAGAAATCATTGTAATCCCCAAAGAATACTTCCACATAGTGAATTAGGCCTCCAGTCTGTGTCTCCTCCACAAAGGCCAGTATTTGTGCTTCTCAGAAGTAGTGTGGGAGGGTAGAAACTGCCTGCTGACCCTCTGAGACTATGGGCAAAGCCCCAGTAGCCTAAGAATACACCAAAGGTACTGGCCTGGCAATTTGAAGAATACTGAAATTGGCGGAGGGAGATCATACAAGAGTGGCATTATAAAGAGTAATTTAACATAATCTGCATGGAGCAATGATGTTGTCTAATATACAGCCACATGGAGTTCAATAACGACAGATTCTGCTAAATCCTTCGCTGACTATATATGATATATACCTTACTGCTTATGTAGATCATATGGTAAATATAGGTACAAACATTGTAAATGTGTTTTAGTCAATGACAAACTACTGTTATCACTGAGGTACTGTAAGATTATAATGGATCTACAGTGAGTATATAGATGATACAAATTAGACTTTTGTTGTTGTTATTGTTGTTGGAGGGGGGTCACAAGAACGGGGGTAGACAGGGAAGGACTGGGAAGTGAATGTGACAGGGATGTATGATGTGAAATCCCCAAAGAATCAGTAAAAATATTATGTTGGAAAAAGGACTATAATGGAGCTACAAAATTTCTGTCACCTTGCAATGTAGTCTTCATGACACTGTCGCACAGAGCTTTGCACTCTAGCAAATGAATTTAACTTTGTTGGAAAAGAAAGGAGAGAAAGCACATGTGTATTACAAAAGACAAGGTAAAAGAGTATGAGAATTGGGAGTAAGGCAGTTGCGATGATGAGAGATGGGGGCACTGATTTGGATATTAGGAAGGTAGAGAGCTTGTATATTTAAGATTTCTTGAAAATAAAAAGAACCAAAAATGTGCTTTGGGCTCTGAGAAATGAGATAACTCGTACATAGTCAAAATGCAGTTACCATTGGACTCGTGGAATTTGAGATGCTGTTGTCTTACCTGGTGAATGATAGCTATTAGGCAGGTGTGAGCAGACGAACACAGATTGAGAAGGTAAGTGACTTAAGATACACAGTTTAGGGAGACAAAATCATGGACATTGGTATATTTCCAAGATAAGAGACAAAGTCCTGGCGAAACTTTAGAATCAAGTGGAAGAGGAGAATCAAGGCAGGGGTCTGTGAAGGACTATTCAGAAGAAAGAGAACAAAGAGGCTTCAGCATTATAAAAGTCATGGATAGGAGAGGTTAATGGCAACGTGCAGCGATCTCCGTGCGATGAATAGGAGGAAAGGAAACAGCAATGAAATTGGCAGTCTGCGGACAGTCACAGTGGGAAGCCATCTGGGATACTGGCAAGGGGCTTCAGTACAGTGGTGAGCGTGCTAGCTTCATTTTAAAGAGATGAATAAATAGCAAGAAGGTATTGTGTTTTTTTTCCAAAAAGTTTAAGTGTGGTTAGTTTTGTGGCCTGTGGGAAGCAGGAGAAATTTATTTTTAATACAAGATAGACCCAAGAATATAAAGGGAAGAGCTATTGAATTAGGAGAAATTAAAAATATAACTGGAAAAAGCCAGTTCAAAAGTGTTACCAGAAGAAAATGAAGTTAATATCTGAATTCTTCATCTCTGCCGACTCTAGTCAGCCCATTTGTGGCAGCTTACTGTCATTGATGCTGGTGTTATTGTCACAGCCCTCACTCTTCTTTTGAGCTTAGGAACTGTCACATTGTGATTTAAATAGCCTCTCTAGTAAAGTGCCTAATTTCAGATGAAGCTTGCCATTTGAGAAAGTAATACGCAAAAGATGACTCCATCAGGATGAAGAACGGATGCCTGACTAGGATGAAAGCTTACAAATCCACCCACATACTCATCAGTATGGAAGGGAGCAATCATCCTCAAACAAAATGCCATTTACAGACATCATTTTTTGGTTTCTGTGGGAACGAAAATTCATATCAGCACACAGAAAAAAATAACTTGCAATTGGACTTCATGTACCCAGTCCCTCTTCGGAACTTTAACGGGAAAGATGAGGGGACAAGTTTACTAGTCAAAGACTCCACACAGAACCTAAAATGATTGAATGCTGAAGCTGGTCACTGTTTTCATCTTCAACACATTTTTGTTTCTGTTGCTTGATTCCCTTTCTCAGACAATGGGGATTTAGGTTCCTACAATAGGACTGGTAATGCAGTAAGTAAATCTAGATCGGTAATATCACCAGTATTTCCCTTAGTTTATTGCAAACCAAATGATAGCGCTTAGATACAGAAAGCCCTTGCCTTGTGCAGAGCCTTGCTACACTGTGCTGTCACCTTCCTGCTGCTAGACTTCTAAATTCCAACGTAAACAAACTGAGGATTTAGTCATATGGCATGCACATGAGAGTGTTTCTTTTCACCTATCTGTAGTCAACATGAAAAAAGAATCTAGGACCACACAATGGAACAGAAATACAGCTCACAAACATTGCTGGAATGAAAGGGGCAGAGTGAAATGATATATTCTGGAAAAACGAGTACTAAATGAATATGCCAGTTAGTCTCTCAGCTCTAAACTCACCTCTGTATTCCACTTGGTAGTACTGGTGTTGGGCTGGGATTCTGCAAATTGCAGTTTTTTATTACCTGTTGGTTCCCTAGAGATGTGTCATAAAGAAGAGAGAGCATCTTGGATCCCATTTGCATCATGTTCCCTTTCAAAGTATCCTACCTAAGACTCTTTGTAGCTCCAATTTCTTTTGGCATTCTCACAACTGACTTATTTTGCTACTTTAGTAATAAGAATAGCATCCAGGAACATGTACTCTTCAGAGTTATGAAATTCAACTCAATTATAAAAAGCTGGCATCAATCATACTCCACTGAGTCCAGCCTTCGTGTCTGCAGGCTTTGTTCCTTCCTTTTGCTTCCTCTTTCTTGGATCTGGGAGCAGTTTTCTGCAGGTAAGGTCCCATCTTTGGGTTCCATGGGCACTTCCTCTTTGTTCTGTTAAGTCTTTGATGTTTATTCAAACAATTAATTACCTATTCTAAATTTTCTCAGACTGTGATATTCCTTTTTATGATGACATATTAACTGATAGGATGGTCAAGAGCAAAACTTATGCATTTTCTAATTTTTTATTTTTCCTTTCTTATTTAAATTTTTTCATACAATATGTTTTGATCATGTTTTCCCCGACTGATCTCAGATCCTCCTCACTTCCTCAAACACACAACCTTATGTTCATTCTCTCTCCTATTTAAAAAAATCTAACAAAACAAAAATCAAAACAAAAAAAAACCAGTAGGACAAAATGATTAAAATTTAAAAGTCAAGAGGGTACCTTAAAGCATAAAGTCACCTATAGGAATCACAGCAATGACTATACACTGCTAATGGTAAAACAATATATGAGTATTATGGCAAGATAAATATTGTTCATGTATAAAGCCAATAGCTATTTTTAGATATGAAAGAGTTCAGGAAATCTTCTTGATGAAACTGAAGTAAGTTTTCTCAAGCAAGCAATTGATAGAGAGTAGGGTAAATGAACCAGTAACAGAACTGTCTTTAAAATATGTCTACTAATAATATAAGACAGTAGACTGCAGATATCAAAATAAAATTTGCATATTAATGACATGAATGTGTTTATTTTTACATAAAGAATTAAATCATGGCTGAACGATTGATACTGCAGGGCACAAAGCATCTTCAGTACCTTTCAGAGTTGAGCCACATTTTGGCACTATAATTATCAATGCTAAGAACACAGCTTTGCATAAATATATAGTAAAAAATGGCAGAAGTATGCATTTAGATTTGGATTATTTTTGGTTATTGCGTGTTCAGATACATTTGTCGTTGTCAAATAGTTCACAACCCCTCACAGTTTAAAAACTAGTGTACTAGAGAAAGCGAGAAGTCAAGAAAGTAATCACATACATCATGAGAAAGCTTGCTAATATCTGAACACACCCTATGACAGCTAACCCACTGTTGGAGATAGCAGAATGGGAGGTGAAGCCCTTTAGGGTCCAATTACTTTAAAATTTCATCACCTAATATTATCATAATGATAATTCAGTATTTTATATTTTATTTGTTTTCTTTTGTATATATGAGTGTTTTGCCTGCATGTACATATGGGTAGAATGGGTGTGCACTGCCCACAGAGGTCAGAAAAGGGTGTCATATCTTCTGGAACTGACATTACTAGTGGTTGAGAGTCACCATGTGAGTGTTAGGAGACAATGCTCTTAACTGCTCATCTATCTCCCCAGCTCCATGATTATAAAACTTTAACATGAATTTTGGAAAAGACCCTCATGCTTAGCATCAGTAAGGCTTTTCAATATTAAGTGATAGATGTAGTGAGCCACATGTATTAATTTTTCTAGGATCAAATCAATTTGCATTCCTGAAGTTAGCTAAACAACGATTTGTTTATTATTTATTTATTTATTTTTTTGCCTTTGTTTTTGTTTGGGGTTTAAAAACCCATTTGGTTTTGTTTCTATATTTCATAGTCATCCTTTTGTACATTTCAAGATTCTTTTTTATTTTAATTTATTTTTTAAATTTCATTTTGCATTCCATCCATAGTTCACCCCTCATCCCTCCTCCTGCTCCCCTGTCTTCCCCACAGAACACCCCCAATCAACTGCTCCCAATGGGTAAAGGCTCCCATGGGAAGTCAACAAAGTCTGGTACATTAAGTTGGGGCAGGACCAAGCCCCTTCATCCCGCATTAAGGCTGATCATTTCATCCTACCATAGGGAATGGGCTCCAATAAGCTAACTCATGCACCAGGGATAGATCCTGCTCCTACTGCCTGGTGCCTCACAGATAGTCCAAGCTTCACAACTTTCTCCAACATGTGAAAAGCCTAGTCAAGTCTCATGGAGGCTCCACAACTATCAGGTAGATTCCTTCATCATGATCTTGACCTCTCTTGCTCGTATATACCCTCATCCCTCTCTTGGATTGGATTCCTGGAGCTCGGCCTGGTGCTTTGTTGTGGATTTCTGCATCTGGTTCCATCAGTTGCCAGATGAAGGCTCTATGATGATAGTTGGGGTATTCACCAATCTGATTACAGAGGACGGCCAATTCAGGCTCCTTCTCCACTATTGCTAGGAGTCTTAGCTGGATCATCCTTGTGGATTCTTGGGAATTTTCCTAGCACCAGGTTTCTTCCTAACCCCATATCTCTTTATCAGGATCTCTCTTTCATTGCTCTTCCACTCTGTGTCTCTCCCCACTCATGTTCTCATCTCTCATCCCCCTACCGCCAGTTTACCCAAGAGATCTCATCTAAGTCCCCTTCCCTGGGCAATTCATGAGTTCCTCTTAGGGTCTTCCTTGTTACCTAGCTTTTCTGGAGCTGGGGATTGTAGCTATATTTCAAGATTCATAATGAAGTATCTATGACTCCTTCATGCATACTCAGTGATGACAATAGGCCATGATTTTCTCTTTTTGTACTATGCTTGATTGATTATTGAATCAAAATTGTGCTAACCTTATCCAATGAACTGGAGTGTTTCCTTTTTTTTTGGATTCATGACATGTATTTGATTTTACTGACACCCAAATATAAGTACTGTTTACGTGAACAGGACTGGTGAGATACTCATTAAAGAAAGGTTCTCCTTACTTTTTATGTCTGGCATGACAGACAGACTGTGAATATAATGCTCAAAGTGTGTTGTTGACAGGGCCAAATTTGTTGATTGTCATAATTAAATCCACATCTTACTACTTTTCTGTTTTTCTTAATTCCTGAGGTAAATTTGTTAGTATTTTTCTATGAAAGTCACAGACGTGTTCATTTCTTCTTGTACTCATATTCTTTTTTTATTGATTTTTATTGAGCTGCTCCCCTCCCTGCCTCTCCCCTCCCCTTCTACCCTCTCCCAAGATCCCCATGCTCCCAATTTACTCAGGAAATCTTCTATTTTTCTACTTCCCACGTAGATTATATCTATGTATGTCTCTCTTAGGGTCCTCATTGGGATCACTAGGTTCTCTGGGATCACTCTCACCACTGGACAGGTCAGTCAGACAAAAAATTAACAGAGAAATAAGGGAACTAACAGATGTTATGACTCAAATGGACTTAACAGACATCTATAGAATATTCCATCCAAACAGAAAAGAATATACCTTCTTCTCAGCACCTCATGGAACCTTCTCAAAAATTGACCACATACTCAGTAAGAAAACAAACTTCAACAAATACAAAAAAATTGGAATAACCCAATGTACCTTATCAGATCACCATGGTTTAAAACTAGAAGTCAACAGCAATACTAATTCCAGAAAACCCACAAACACATGGAAATTAAACAATGCTCACCCAAATCATCAATGGACCAAGGAAGAAATAAAGAGAGAAATTAAAGACTTCCTAAAATGAGAATGACCACACAACATACCCAAATTAATGGGACACAATGAAAGCAGTGTTAAGTGGAAAGTTCATAATCGCTAAATGCCTACATAAAAAACTGGGAAAAATCCCACACTAGTGAATTAACAAACATTTGAAGACACACTAGTGAATTAACAAACATTTGAAGACTTTAGAACAAAAAGAAGCAAACTCACCTAAGAGAATTAGATGGCAGGAAATAATCAAATTGAGAGGTGAAATCAAGAAAATAGAAACAAAGAAAACAATACAAAGAATCAATGAGACAAAGAGTTGGTTCTCCTGGATTGGTAGGATCAATATAGTAAAAATGGCAATTCTACCAAAGGCAATCTATAGATTCAATGCAATCCCCATCAAAATCCCAACAAAATTCTTCATAGACCTTGAGAGAACAATAATCAACTTTATCTGGAAAAACAAAAAGCCCAGGATAGCCAAAACAATCCTATACAATAAAGGAACTTCCGAAGGCATTACCATCCCTGACTTAAAACTCTATTACAGAGCTACAGTATTGAAAACAGCTTGGTATTGACATAAAAACAGAGACATTGAACCTGATAGAAGAGAAAGTGGGAAGTAGCCTGCAATACATGGGCACTGGAGACCACTTCTTGTGTAAAACCCCAATGGCACAGACAATAAGAGCAACAATGAACAAATGGGACCTCCTGAAACTGAGAAGCTTCTGTAAAGCAAAAGACACAGTCATTAAGACAAAAAGGCATCCTACTGAATGGGAGAAGATCTTCACTAACCCCACATTGGACAAAGGTCTGATCTCCAAAATATACAAAGAACTCAATAAACTAGACATTAAAATTCTAAATAACCCAATTAAAAAATGGGGTAATGATCTGAACCAAGAATTCTCAACAGAAGAATTTCGAATGGCCAAAAGATACTTAAGGTCATGTTCAACTTCCTTAGCCATCAAGGAAATGCAAATCAAAACAATGTTGAAATACCATCTTAAACATGTCAGAATGGCTAAAATCAAAAACACCAATGATTGCCTATGCTGGAGAGGATGTGGAGTAAGGGGAACTCTCATCCATTGCTGGTGGGAATGCAAACTTGTGCAACCTCTTTGGAAATCAGTGTGGTGGTTTCTCAGGAAATTGGGAATAAACTTACCTCAGGATCCAGCAATACCTCTCTTGGGAATATATCCAAGAGAAGTCCAATCATACTACAAAAGCATTTGTTCAACTATGTTCATAGCAGCATTATTTGTAATAACCAGAACATGGAAACAATTGAGGTACCCCTCAATGGAAGAATGGATCAATAAAGTGTGGAATATATACACATTAGAATACTACTCAGCGGTAAAAAGCAATGACTTCTTGACTTTTGCATGCAAATGGATGGAAATACAAAACGCTATCCTGAGTGAGATAACCCAAACCCAAAAAGACGATTATGGTATGTACTCACTCACTAGTGAACCTTAGCCATAAAACAAAGGACACTAAGCTTATAGCTCACAAGCCCAGAGAAGCCAAATAGCAAGGTGAACCCAAAGAAAAACATATATAGATCCTCCTGGAAATTGGAAGCAAACAAGTTCGCCAGGCAAAAGTCGGAAGCACGGGGGCGGGGATAAAGGTGGGGTTAGGGGGTGGGGGAAGGAGAAGGGAGAGCTTGGGGGAATGGGAGGGTGGAGAATCAGGAAGGGCGGATATTGGAGAAGGAAATAAGATATCTACATTAAGGGGGTCATTTTAGGACTGGCAAGATACTTGGCTCTAGAGGGGATCCCAGGTGTCCAGGGGGATGTCCCCAGCTAGGTACTTGGGCAGCAGCGGAGAGGGTGCCTGATCTAGCCTTGTCCCATAGTCACATTGATGAATATCTTGATCATCACCATAGAAATTTCGTCCGATGGATGGAGATAGAGACAGAGACCCACATTCACATCAGAGCAATGGACTCAGCTCCCAAGGTCCAGTCGAAGAGCAGAAGGTGGGAGAAGATAAGCAAGGAAGTTAGGACCCCGAGGGGTTGGTCCACCCACTGAGACAGTGTGCCTGGTCTAATGAGAGCTCACCAAATCCAGCTGGACTGGGAGTGAACGAGCATATGATCAAACTGGACTCTCTGAATGTGGCTGCCAATGGGGGCAGACTGAGAAGCCATCGATAATGACACTAGGACCTATCTCTTCTGCATGTATTATCTTTTTGGGAACCTAGTCTATTTGGATGCACACCTACCTAGGCCAGGATGGAGGGGGGAGGACCTTAGACTTCCCACAGGGCAGGGTACCATGCCCTCTTTTAAGGAAGCAGGGGGAGGGAGGAAGGGTAGGGGGCAGGAGGGGACTGGGAGAAGGGGAGGAAATGTAAGGGTTTTTTTTGAATGGAAAAATTAAAAGAATATGGAAAAAATATCACTTACCAAAATTTAATCAAGACCGGATAAGCAAATTCAACATACCTATAACTTCTGAAGAAATAGAAAAGTCATCAAAATTCTCCCAACCAAAAACTGCCCAGGACCAGATAGTTTCAGCTAAGAATTCTACAAGATTTTCAAAGAAGTACTAATACCAATACTCCTCAAATTATTCCACACAATAGAAACAGAAGGAACATTGCCAAACTCTTCTTGTATTCATATTCTTACATGGCATATGCAAATGTATTAAGTTACATCTTCTTGTTGATTTAAAATATGGTAAGAAAGGCACATGTTTATCCTCTTCTTGAGCAACACAAATATCCTAAGGCTTTCTCTTAAGACAACTTTTAGGCAGGTGGTGGTAGCTGGCACCTTAATCCCTGCACTTGTAAGGCAGAGGCAGGTGCATTTCTGAGTTCAAGGCCAGCCTGGTCTATAAAGTAGGGCTACACAGAGGAACTCTGTTTTGAAAAATAAAAAATAAAAAGACAGCTTTACATGTAAACATAATTTTTAGTATGTTAGTTTTATATTATTTAGATGTCACTATCAGTATACATCAGTATATTTACTTGTTTAAGATATTCAATTTGATTCCACCCATTAGCATTTGTCCTTAGCTCTGAGATTAGTTTTTCTTACTCAGACATGGCAGTTTTCTGAGCTTCAGTGGGTGTGGTGGTTTGAATAAGAATGACCTCCATAGGCTCGTATATTTGAATGCTTAGTTATCAGGTAGTGGCAGTACTTGAAAGGGATCAGGAGGTGTGGCCTTGTTGGAGGACATGTTTCACTGGGGTGGACTTTGAGGTTTCAAAAGCCCAAGCCAGGTCCCAGTGTCTCTCTATTCCTGCTGCCTGTGGCAGCTCCTCTAGCATCATATCTCTGTGTTGCCATACTTCCCACCATGATGACAATTAACTCAAACTCTGAAACTGGAAGCCAGCCTCAGTTAAATGTTTTCCATTATAAGAGATGCTGTGGTCATGGTGTCTTGTCACAGCAATAGAACACTGACTAAGACAGGGGTTGGAAAAGCAGCACAATGTGGATTTGATCCTCATTACAGAAAAAAAAAATTCCGCAGCCCCTCACATCTATCCCAGCCCTCAGGCCTGGTCTGGACTCCAAATTCCAGTAGGCCAAGTAGGGGTCAGGACCACTCCCCAGGGTATTTAAGTGATCTCCCAAAAGAGGAACACGTGGTCCCTTTTCCTTCCTCCCGGTGGTTTGCCCTCCTCGGGGCCACCTGAGAGTGTAGAACTTCCATTAAACCTGGATATTTCTTAATTTGGCTGGTTTTGATTTGGCTTGATTAGGAATTTTGCGTCAGCGGGGAGCTCACATTAGGAAATATTCCTAACAGGAACCTTCCAAACTTTCTGTACTAGATTGGAAATGCTGAGATACCCAGCCTTCTGGACTGACATGCATCCAATTGTCAGCCTGCCTGTATGAGATAACCATTGTGACCACTCTGACACCTGAGGCACAAAGCCTGGAACGTTTCTGCTTAGTAATCTCCACTTTTTCTTTTTCTTTTCTTTTTTTTAAAATATTTTTATGGTTTATTAACTTTATTTTATGTGCATTGGTGTGAAGGTGTCAGATCCCCTGCAACTGGATCTTCAGACAGCTGTGAGCTGCCATGTGGGTGCTGGGAATTGAACCCGGGTCCTCTGTAAGAGCAGTCAGTGCTGTTAACCACTGAGCCATCTCTCCAGCCCAATCTCCACTTTTTCAATCTCCTACTAATTCTTGTTTTTTTCCTTCAGCATCACAGAAACAGCCCCCCCCCCAAGTTAACTGGCTAAGGAGACGTCTGGTGAAAGAGTAAAACTCAACCTAAGGCGATTTTCCTGAGGCCTCCATCTTGGCTTTGAAGATGTCAAGCACCTTCTCTCCAATCCAGTAAGAGAAAGGAAAACGGTACCGGTAAGGAGTTACAACAACTTACTTTACAGATACTAAACAGCCAAGGGAGCCCCCTATTCATCTTCAGGTCTAGTTTTCCCATTGTTTTGACTAAAAGAGGTGTTGAATGAATGTTGAATGTTTGACTAAAAGAGGTGTTTTGTTGTGAGTTCTTTCTTTCACTTTTAGGAACTTTGTTTTCTCTACTGTGTTTTAATCCCGCTCGCTACTTCTCCAGCTCTTCCTGGATCCAGTGGCCTTCTGTACCCTCCTGACTTTGTGCGTCCTTCTTTTGTTTTGCCCACTAAATCTTATTTGTGCTGTCATGTAGTCTTGGATATATAGAGAGGGCTTGATTGACCAGGACCTAAACTCTTAGCAAAAACTGATTCTTTCTCCCGGAACCTATCACTTGCCAATTACTCTTCAGCCAGGGGTGAGAATTAATGTCCACCTCTCCTCTCCATTCTGAGATTTGGTGTGGTTTCAACTTCCACAGCATTAGTATGTGCTGTCAGAATCACTTTGAGTTCATATTTGCGGAGCTACCCTGCTGTGTCCAGTGGACACTGTTTCCTTATCATTGTTCACCATTCTGACACTTAGCATCCTTTCTACTGCCTCTTCTATAATGACCCTTGAGCCTTTGGAGGAGGGATGTTGTATATGTCAGATCCAAAGGAAACCGGGCTTCCCCAGATTCCAAATGGCAGAGGGGACAAATGACTATCTGAGGTGCCTATTAGCATATCAAAGAGCATGCTGGCCTCCAGGCTCACTCAGTATCACAAACACTTGCTACACATTTCAGAGTTCATGCTAACAACTCAGCTCTTCTCACTTCCTCCCATACCATAAACTTCCCCAGCTCACAGGCTTTTCTCTCCCTAGTTACCCATTTTTGGCTATGGTTGCTCTGTCTTCTTCTCTCCCTTTCTCTCTATGCCCCCTACCAGTTCTGTTCTTGCTTTTCTCGTGGTCAGGTCAGATCTGCTGGGTATGCTCCATCTACTAATTTCTCTTTCCACGCTGGACTCTTCCAGCTACCTCTAGCTGCTCTCTCTCTCATACATTTATATTAAAAACCTTCCCCTTAACCATCCCATGGAACAGGCATGTCATCAGTTTATATAGCATATATGTGCATTTAGGGGTAAACAGTCTGTGAGTCTCTTAGTCTCTGAGCCTTGAACAGTTGTGGCTCTCTTTGTTAATCACCATCTAATACAGATAAAGGCTTCTCAAATTAGCACTGAGAGATGCATTAATCTATGTCTCCACAAAACTTAGGCAGGCTAGAGGGTCCATAGTGGGCAAAGCCTGGGTTCTAGCAAGTCCAAATGGGTGGTTGGAAACCTGGGTAGCAGCTGCAGAGTGACCAGAATTGGAGCAGGAGGGATCTGTACGTGTGATTTAAAAAAAAAATTTAAATCACTTTCCTTAAGACTCTTTGGACTTAGATTTAGGATATTAATGGGTCATTTGTCATAAGCTTTAGGCAATAATTCTAATTTCAGAGAAACAGGAAAATCTCATTCAGTATCTGGTCCTACAGAGAAGTGTTATTTCTGAGAATTACTGAATTATTACTGTCAGTTGGGTCCACAATTCTACTCTTCAGTATACTGTGCTTTAGCTCAACTAATTAAATGAATAATGGAATTATGTTTACAAGAGTCACTAAATTCTCTTTTTAAAAATTTTATGTGGCACATGCACGCGCATGTGTGTGTATGTGTTATGTGCACATTTGCCATGTGTGATCCTGTGCAAAAGACTGTGGAGGCCATTTCCTCTACTGCTTTCCACCTTGTTTTTTGAGACAGTTTCTCACTGAACATGAAGTTCATCAGCTAGGCTAGGCTGGTTGTCCAACAAGCTCCCAGGATCATTGTCTCCGCCCAACAATGATGGGACTACAAGCTCAGCTGGCCATGCCTGCTCTCTTCTGTGGGCGCTAAATTCAGATACTCTTATTTCCGCAAGAGCTCTTAACCACTGAATCATCTCCCTAGCCATCCTTAAATATTCTTGAGCTCTTAATTCTGATATTAGAATTTACTTTCCTATTCCAGACAGGGGAGCAGGAAGGCTGACTGCAGATCTTTACCCTTCCTCCAGTCTGAGACCAATCTCCTAGTCTCATCCCCAACTCTGGAGCAGACTATCCACTCTCTGCACCCATTCCCAGGGTATTAGGCAGATCCCAGGGGAATGCCCTGTTTTCTGCCCTCCTGTGAAGGCTCTCCACCACATCCAGCCCATCCCCATTCCTAAGTGTCAGACCCCAAGACCTAGAAACACATTTAAACTGAATACCCCAGGGGCCATGCCTATTAGGATCCCAGAAGAATTTCCTACCAGGCAACACATAGCCACAAAACTCTGAAAGAACCAGAGAGGAAACAGAAACCAAGGAACAAAACAAGCACCTAACAGAAAAGATCAGATATCAGAACCTAGAGTTACAATGTTCCTAAACCCAGATGCCTAGGTACCCAGACAAAACAAAATCAATAACACCCAGGACAATGACTCCTCCATTAGAGCCCAGCATTCATTGCACTGCAGGCCCTGAGTATGTATCATAGCTGGAACCCAAGAAAAAGACCTTTAAAACATTATGTATGAAGATCATAGAGGTTTTAAAAAGGAAATGAATACATCCCTTAAAGAAATCCAGGAAAATACAACAAACAGTGGAAGGAAATAAATAAAACTTTAAGACCTGAAAGTAGAAATATAATCAATAAAGAAAAAAAAACAAACTGAGGAAAAACTGGAAATGAAAGTTTAGGAATTTGAACTGGAACCTTAGAGGCAAGCCTCACCAACAGAATAAAGAGAAGGAAGAAAGAATATCAGGCACTGAATACATGATAAAAGAAATGAATTCCTTGCTCAAAGAAAATGTTAAATCTAAAAAAATCCTGGCACAAAACATCCAGGAAGAAAGGGATAGTATAAAAAGACCAACTATAAGAATAATAAGGTTAGAGGAAAGAGAAGAAACGCAGGTCAAAGGTACAGAAAATATTCTCAACAAAATTATAGGGAATTTCTATATCCTAAAGAAAAAGATGTCTACATAGGTACAAGAAGCATAAAGAACACTAAATAGACTGGCCTGGAAAAGAAAGTGCCTTTATCATATAATAATTCAAACACTAAATGTACAGAACAAAGAAAGAACATTAAAAACTATAAGGGAAAAAGACTAAGTAACATATAAAGGCAAACATTTAGAATAACACCTTCTCGATGGAAACTTTGAAAGCCAGAAGGGCCTGAACAGATGCTCTACATTCCCTAAGATACCACAGATGCCAGCCCAGACTACCATATCCAGCAAAAATTTCAATCACATTAGATGGAGAAAGTAAGATGAATGTTAAAACCATGGTGAAACCAAATTCATACTATCTATAAATACAACCCCACAGAAGGGGCTAGAAGGAAGCATTCATATCTCAACAACATATATGTTACAGTTGTGTAGCTTGGTCCTCTTGTGGGGCTACTAACAGCAGAATAGGGACTGTCTTCAACTCTTTCATAGGCTTTTCGGACCCACCTCCTCATACTGGGTCACCTTGCCCAGTCTTAATACAGAAGGGGGGTGCTTAGTCTTACTGCAACTTGATGTGCCATGTTTTGCTAATATTTATGGGGGATCTTCCCTTTCCTAAACAAAAAGGAGGTGTGGATTGGGGGGATTGGAACAGAAAGGGGTGGGGGAGGGGAAATTGGCCAGGATGTAAAATAAGTAGGCAGATAGATAGATAGATAGATAGATAGATAGATAGATAGATAGATAGATAGATAGAAGAAATGGAACACAGATCTCAAAAGAGGAATCTCAAATGGATAAGAAGCACTTAAAAATTGTCAAAATCCATAGTCATCAGGGAAATGCAAATAACTAAAACTACTTTAAGATATCATCCTATACTCTTCAGAATTGCTAAGATCATTAAAACAGTGACAGCTCATTCTGAGGAGGATGTGGAGTAAGGGAAACACTCAGACATTGCTGATGAGAGTACAAACTTGTACAGCCATCATGATAATCAGTGTGGCAGTTCCTCAGAAAGATGGAAATTAATCTACCTCACAATCCAACTATTCTGCTCTTGGGCATGTACCCAAAGGTTGTTTCAGCCTTTTACAGAGACACTTGCTCAACCATATTCATTCCTGTTTTTTTCTTAAGAGCCAGAAATGGGTAAGAATCTACATGTCCCTCAAAATATTGGATAAAGAAATGTGCTAATCTACACAATGTAGTATTACTCAGCTGTTAAAAAATGAAATAATGAAATTGACATGTAAATGGATAGAACTAGAAAAAATTTATCCTAAGTGAGATATCCCAGACCCATAAAGAGAAATGTGTAATGTATTCTTTTATATGTGGATATTAAGTGTCAAGTCAATGATTATTAAGCAACAATATGTAGTATCAGAGAGGTTAGGTACTGAATAAGGAACTAGGGGAGACAGATCTCATTAGGAAAGGGAAATAGAGTAGACAGCTATGGATGGATGGGTGGGCTGGAATGGAAGATCAAGTGGGGAGGCAGAGGGAAAAAAGGGACACGGTAGGGAATATGGGAGAGACAGCTAAAATTAAGAGTCATTTGAGGGGTAGTATGGAAACATAATTTAGTAGAAGCTTCCAAAATATATACATATATGAATGTTATCTAAAAGATATTACCAAATAATGGGGGACACAGAGTCCCAACTGGCCACCTCTTGTCACCAAATGAAGCTCCAGTACCAGGATTGGGTTACATCTAATTGATTAATCTAATTGGCAACCAAAGGGTTGCCATGGGAGTTCCCAAACAACCCAGGTGTTGCCAAGACTATATAGGTTGCTCTCCACAAACTGACAGCAAGGCCCTGTTGCTGAAGGCAACACATAACACTACTCATTGAACATGGAGAAGTCAAGCTGGTGCCTACATAGAGCCTTCACCCCTACTTTCTAATATCTTTGGTACAGGAAGGTTCTCTGACATAAACATAACCACAAATCCTTGGATCAACATTGGTGTCCTGCCTTCAAGACATGTTAGTGTAATGTGGTCTTATGGGGAGTAACCAATCTATATATGATTTGACTTAAGGTCCACTTGAGGAGTAGCAACCAATCCCCGATACTGAATGGGTGACCAAGAACTGAGAATAGCTAGCATAGGGACCAAGGGTAAAACCAAATACTACTATTCTTAAAAAATAGCAATAATTATTCCTAAAGATATTCTGGCTGGGCAGTGGTGTCACACTCCTTTAATACTAGCACTGGGGAGGCAGAGGCAGGCAGATCTCTGTGAATTTGAGGCCAACCTGGTCCACAGAGCTAGTTCCAGGACAGCTAGGGCTATTACACAGAGAAACCCTTTCTCAAAAAACAAACAAACAAGCAAAAAAACTAAACAAACAAAAGAATATTCTGCTATACTCATAGATCAGTGCCTTGCTCAACCATCATCAGAGAAGCTTCCTCCTGCAGCAGATGGGAACAAATGTAGACTCACAGATCTTGGAATGCTCAGCCATAAATGGAATGTCTCTATCATATCTCTCCCGTAAGGGTACAGGGAACCCTGCAGAAGAGGAGGCCTAAAGAATGTAAGAACCAGTGGGAATGGGGGACACCAAAAAAGCAAGGCCTTTTATGTCAACATGATCAAAGCTCATAAGAACTCAACAGAGACTAAGGTAGCATGCATAGGGCCTGCACAGGTCTGTACTTTCATGGCTTCTAATTTAGTGTTTTTATGAGATTTCTGAGTCTGTAAACAAGTAGGTCTCCAATTCTTGTGCCTTCTCTTGGGCTCTTTTTCTTTCATTTGTTTGTTCTGCCCAATTTGTATCCATTAGTTTCTGTTTTGTCTTATTATATTTCATTTTAGTATTATCCTTTAGAAGCCTATTTGTTTTCTAATGGGAGACAGAAAGGAATAGATCATATTAGAGGGGAGAAGTAAAAGGCAGGAGAAACCATAATCATTATATATTATGTGAGAAAAAATCCTAATTTCAATAAAAGGGAAAAATTTAAAAATAGAACTTACTACTTTATAATAAGATACTACTTATATCTATTATACTTTCATAAACAGTTTGCAAGATATGTAGTCTACAGAGCTCAGTACACTCTATCCTTATCTTGAGTATTCCTTCAAAACAAAAGCAAACAAACAAAAACATCAACTTCTGGTTAGCTTTCCAAATTAGAGTGAGTACATGCACAAACTATTGATAGTCTGGATGAGCACACACTAACATCATCCATTAACAACTCTAATTAGGAGAGCATCAGTTAATGCAAATCAGGTCTCTGGCTGACAATAGACATGACAGAAAGAAGTCAGGATCTACTAATTACCTAATCATTAATGGACATTTGGAAGTTGAAGTGCAATATGACTCTCATAAAAACAATGAAAATTTAAAGGAAAATGCTACATGTTTATTATAAAAGAAGTTTAAAAAGATAAACATGAAGAGAATATAATCATCTTAGCAAATATCATGACCTACACAGAGATATTATATTTTTAAAATATTTTTCTAGAAAATTAACTCATGAGCTTCTATGTTTTTATGTGTATGTGCTTTGCTTGCATTTATGTGTGTGCACCACATGTGTGCCTGGTGCCTGCAGAGGTCAGAAGAGGGGGTCAGAGTCCCAGAAACTGCAGTTATAGACAGTTGTGATCCACCATGTGGATGTTCAAAATGGAACCTCCATTCTCTGCAAGAACGACAAGTCTTCTCAATAGCTGAACTACCTCTCCAGTCTCAGCCATAGTCTCCAAAAGAATCCCACTTTATTGTGGTTTTGAGTATGCTATACATTTTATTTTCAAAAGTTTTTCAGTATTCACCATAAATTTCCCATGTCTCCATTTTATAAGTTACAAAAGATTAGCCTCTGTCTATCTGTAGATATTCACCTTAAGAACACAATGCAGAAAGGCTTATGGAACTGATTGAAAAGCAGCTAAACATTCGGTTAACTATAGTGTTAGGGAAACCTACCAATACTGACGAGGAAGAGTATATTTAAAGTCATGGTGTTAGCATGTCCATTTTGCCTTATTGATCCCATGCTGGTGTGTAGTGGTAAGTTCATTTTGGTTTCCTTCTGCATGGCTCTTCTTTATAACTATTGTCTTTGTAACATTTCTTTTAATTGCTAAGCAGGACTGCCACTTAGCTTCAGTTGTTTACGTTTTCAGAATGTCAGTGCTTCCATCAGGTAATGAATGGTCAAGATGGAGGGCCTATCAAATTCCCTTAACAGTTATCTGTATCAGAGAGCAAAGAATCTCTTCATTTGGAAAATTGAGGTTCAGGTTTGGTTATAGTACCATTGTCAGGAATGAAGTTTTCAGAAGAAAAAGTAGACCAATTTCTCCTTGCGTGATCAGGAGATAACATGAAAGAACAGAACCTTTGGATATGCAGAGGATGAAGCAAAGAGGAGTGCGTCAAGGTTCTTGCTTAAGGGCAATGAGGGCAGCCTTCTTCTACCAGGAACTTGACTCTAAGTTGCACACATCACTCATATTACCAGGTGCCTTGTAATAGAAATCGTTGTTTTAAAGGCCATCACAATCTATAGTCCTTAACACTGCTTGCACGTTAGAATTTTCTGAGATGCTTTTAAACTACATCAATTACTCATTCTCATCTCCAGAGACACCGATTTAGACAGCGATTGTTCTAAGATGTTCCTTAGGCATTGGATATCTAGGAGATTCTCAGTGATTCTAACACTCATAGTTTCAAATCACAGGTGGAAATAAATAGAAAACAGAAGCCTCATTAAATTTTATTTTATTTTTTAATATTCTTTTATTTTTCATTCAAAAAAATTACACTTCCTCCCCTTCTCTCAGTCCCCTCCCGCTCCCCCACTATCCCTCCTCCCTCCCCCTGCTTCCTTAAGAGGGGGTAGGGTACCCTGCCCTGTGGGAAGCCCAAGGCCCTCCTCCCTCCATCCTGGCCTAGGAAGGTGTGCATCCATATAGACTAGGTTCCCAAAAAGCTAATACATGCAGAAGAGATAGGTCCCAGTGCCATTATCATTGGCTTCTCAGTCAGCCCCCATTGACAGCCACATTCAGAGATTCCGGTTTGATCATATGCTCATTCAGTCCTGGTCCAGCTGGATTTGGTGAGCTTCCATTAGATCAGGCACACTGTCTCGGTTGCTGGACCAGACTCTCCCAGTCCCGATTTCCTTTAAATTTTAAATCTATACTTTAAAACATGCAAGATGTCACCTTGAACAGATTCTCAAACTCTGGGAAAGGAGAAACAGGGTAGAGGGAAGACTTAGGGAGTGTTGGTTTTTTGTGCTTTAGTATTGTTGGTTTACAGATGGGATGACCATCCAAATAAGGACACATTATATACTGCAATGAAAATATTAGTAATGATACAGAACAAAAAATGTTAATTGTAACCATTCATGCTACGTAATTGTCACTCTGCTTGGAACTATGTTTTGCTTCTATCAGTAACTGCTCAATGTTAAACTATAGTGTTGTTGATGTTTTAATATTTCCCTGATTGGAAGAGTTTGAATACACTTGTAAAAAGCCTATGCTGTCACCATATCAATTTTTGGGAACTTTTTAAAGAGTTTAAAATTTCTTTGCCCCAACATTTTATATTCACCTCTTCTCTACCATTCTCTTCCAAGAGATGGGAAATGGAAGCTACATATGTGGGCATTAAAATAATTTAACCACAATTGGATACTCTTTAGCACCAGAGTTTAGTGAAATAAAAGTTAGAAATTATGTTCTCCAATTAAGCTTTTAGATTTTATATAACTTTTACACACAAAATAAGTTCATTTTCCATTAACAAAGATAATTAAATGTTATTGGAACTTAAGACAATCATGAATTCATAGTCTTAATTAAATACCTTTATTGATCAGCTTTGTTATTCTGGCTAAATGAAATGTCATTGAAAGCTACCCAACGAAGTAGCAAGTACCTTCTAAATTAAAGTTATTATTATATTACAGAAAATTTTAAATTTATTTTTTTGAGAGAGAAAGAGAGAGAGAATACATTTGTGCATGTGTACACACTGTGGAGCATCGCAGTATACCTATGGAGAGGATAACTTTTGAAGATTCATTCTCTTCTTTCACCTGGTGGATCCTAGGGATTGAACTCAGCTTGATAGGCTTGGGAAAAAACACATTCACCTGCTGAACAATCTATATTTTAAAACGACAACAAAAGATTAGCTTTCTGCTACATTCTGAAATATTAGTGTACTTCTTGAAGTTTTCTTTATAGTTGAGGAATATTAATATAGTGTACCACCTGTCTGCCATTCTGGGATGATGCTTGAGTCAAAGATGATAGCTATAATATATTTCTGCCAATGAGAATTTACACACATCTAATACTGTCTAGTTTTGTACAATAAAATCATTACTATTTTTTTAAAGTTGAGAGAAAATACAAGACAGAAATGTAGCTTCTGAGTTAAAGAACATTCTAAGCAGAACCTTATTTTCTGCATTTATTATTTTTAATAAAGTCAAGTATGGTGGTTTGAAGGAAAATGGCCTCCCAAAGGCTCATATATTTTCATGCTTAGTACCAAGTTGATGAAATTTTTGGAATAAGCAGGTAGTACGAGCTGTTGGAGTATGAGTTTTCTAGTTGGGGGAGGTGTGTCACTGGGAGTGAGCTTTGAGGTTTCAAAAGCCCACATCAGACCTAGTCTTTCTCTTTGCCTGCTGCCTGTGGATCAGGATACAAAGCACTCAGCTACTGCTACAGAACCATTCCTGTCTACTTCCCACCATGATCATACTGGACTAACCCTCTAAAACTGTAAGCAAGCCCCCACTTTAATGCTTTCTGCTATAAGTTAGCTGCCTTGGTCCTGTTGTCTCTTCACAGCAACAGAATGGTAATTAAGTTACAAAGCTAACAAAGTTTACCCACTCTTGAAATTTTCTTCTCATAGACCAATAGTTAATGAATGGATGAATAAATTATGGTATATCAATAAGAGGACCAAATCTCAAAAACATTGTGAATGAAAGATGCTAGATACAAAAGAGCACTTTTTGATTCTACTTTGTAATACTTGAGGAAAGGCAGATCTGGTATTAGAGAAATAGAAAGCAGATCAGTGCTGCCTGTGCCTGCAAGTGGAGAGAACTGACTAGAATAGAGTACAGTTCTTGGAGTTTGGAAACATTTTCTAGTTATATGGTGAAGCTCCCAAGAATTTTTATATATTTGTCAAACTAACAAAAATATTCATTAAAAAGTTAGTGCGTCTCTGGGGTCAATAAAATGGCATAGCAGGTACAGATGCTTACCACCAAGCTGGGCAACATAAGTTTAATACCTGGGTCCCTCATGGTAAAACAAAACTGACTATTTCAAGTTGTCCTCTGACATCCTCACATTACAATAGTTCATGCCTCCAACCCCAAGGAAAGGGGGGAGGTAAAGTGATAAGATTCTATTTCAATTAAAAATATTGTGTATTATGTCCTTAAGTCTTGCTACTTCAAGTGTCCATAGCTAGTCCATAGCTGGACTGCAACTATAAGGATCACCTAAAAACTGTAAACGCTGATAGACCCCACACTCTACTTTTTAAATTAGAATCTGCATGTTACAAAGCCCCAGGGGATCTGGGTACAATGCAGTTTGAGAAATTCAGTCCTTAATTACTAATGTAACCAAATGTATTCAAGAAATCGCTATGATAAACAGTCATTTCTGTTTAAGACCTGGACTAAGAGATGTTTTGTTGTACTTGAGTTCAGCTTTAGAACTGGGGAGGAAAAATTCTAGTCATGGGTGTTATGAGCATGCTGTATCAGAAACACGTCTTTCCATAATATTAGAATTTATTAATTAACAATCAGTTCATAAACTGTCAGTTTTGCTGACTACAGTTTACTGAATAATCCCTATTTCCCTTGATAGTGTCACAATTGTCAATCACAAATCACTTTTTTTCAAATAGAAATTACTAATATTAACTTGCAGATCTCACATTACAGTTTATGCAGTAGTATGTGTGTTGTGTGTGCATGCATGTGTGTGTGCACATGTGAATGCATACACACATAAAACAGAATGGATACGTGCTTAAGATAGGGTTGAAGATGCTGCAGAGGTCATGAGAATGCACTGGCAGCAGAAGCAGATGTAGATCACTGCAGATGGCTTGATGAGATATTAATGAACCCTGTTGGAACAATGCTGGAGGGCTGTGCAGCGCTGAGCTGCTTCAAGAAAGTGCTAGTTCAGGCAGGTCGAAGCAAGATACCCAACAGTCTAGGTAGACAAAGAGCAATTCAAGTTGTCAGTGTCAAGCAGTGGGACTAGGTATGACAAATTCCAAGAGACAGTTGGGAGTTCCTGCCTACTTGTGGGGTTTCAGCTAGTGCAATGCTAGGTGTCCCTCTTTTTCTCCAGCCCTCCGTTTAGGTGGAAGGGTGTATTCAGCAAGTTCACTGAAATCGTTTTTCCAAGATGGTTTTGATATGCTCATGTGCCCACATGTTCACAATGAACTTGGATTGGTTTATAGGTGGTGCCTTTTCACTGCAAGAATAAGTTGTCAGTCAGCTCATTTGACTTTGTGGTGTCCACGTGGATGAGCAAGATTCAGAATCATCTCACCTCTGCATTTTCACTCAACATGGAGCTAACTAAAAGACAAGGTAGACTTTCACAGACCTTCTCCCTTCTCTGTTCCCTTAGACCCAATCCCTCAGTCTCATCCCTAGTGCTATAACAGAGCACCAGCTGCAGCCTTCCCTCACCCCTGTCCCCATCTCCTATGGATCTACACAGGCCTTCCCCTCATAACCTCCCCAATCTTGAGGCTTCATCCCAGATCCCAACTCCAGCAGGCACCCCTGGTAACCCAAGGGCTGCTCCTCCCAAGGCAACAAGTATGCCAAAGGCAGACCCACACCTCTCCTAGTGCTCCTAAGATCCAATCCCCTCCTTCTCATTCTTAGCTCTGTAACAGGAAACCTGCTGTGGTCTCCCTTTCCTCTCTGATCCCATCCCCAAGGGATCACAGAGACCTTCTCCTCCAAACTTCCTGTCGCAAACTCACCCCAGTATCTCAGCCTCCAGCACCAAAAAGCATTCCCCGTGAACACTTCAGCTGAACAGGCCAGGAAAATAGGCAACACGCAACGATCACCCCGTCAGAAAATCCGGAGAGGAAACAGAAACCAAAAACAAAACACCCATCCAATGAAGACAAATCCAGAAATCAGCACCTAGACCTGTAATCACCAACACCCAGACACCTAGATGCCATAAAAACACAATCAATAACAATCAGGGCAATATGTCTTCAATGAGGAGCCCAACAACCCCACCACAGCAGGCCCTGAGTATTCCAACATAGCTGAAGCACAAGAAAAAGACCTTAAAGCAGCCTTTATGACTATGATAGAGGCCCAGTGCAAGGAAATGAATAAAACTACTCAAGACCAGAAAATTAAAATAGAATCAGTAAAGAAAACCCAAACTTAGGCAATTCAAAACTGAAACATTTAGAAATTTGCACAGGAACCACAAAGGCAAATTTCACCAGCAGAACACAAGAATCAGGAGAGAGAGCCTCAAGATTCCAAGGCATGCTAAAAGAAATGAATACATAGATCAAAGAAAAAGTCAAGTCTGAAAAACTCCTGACACAAAACATCCAGGAATTTTGGGACACTGTGGAAAGACCAAATCAAAGCATAACAGGAATAGAAGAAGGAGAAGAAACACAGCTCAAAGGCCTAGAAAATGTTTTCAACACAATGATAGAGGAAAAATTTCCTAACCTAAAAAAGGACATGCTTATAAAGGTACAAGAAACAGACAGAACACTAAACAGATGGGACCAGAAAGGATAGTGCCTTCAGCACACCATAATCAAAACATTAAACACACAAACCAAAAAAATAATATTAAAAGCTATAAGGGAAAAGGGCTAAATAACATATAAAGGCAGACCTATTAGAATTACACCTGACTTCTCAATGGAGACTCTAAAAGCCTGAAGGGTCTGGACAAATGTGTTGCGGACTCTAAGAGACCAGAGATAAGATGCCAGTGCAGACTACTAACCCAGCAAAACTTTTAGTCACCATAGAACAGAAAACAAGATATTCCATGACAAAGCCAAATTTAAGTATCATCTGTCTACAAGTTCAGCCCTACAGGAGGTGCTAGAAGAAAATTTCAACTCTAGGGAGGTTAATTATATCCATGAGATACAGGGAACAAATAATCTCACACTAGAAAAAATTAAAAGGGAAACACACACACACACATAAACACACCACCACCACCACCAACAATAACAACAAAATAATAGGATCTCTCATTGATAACTCTCAATATCAATGATCTCAATTTCCTAGTAAAAAGACACAGACTAACAGAATGGATGGAAAACAGAATCCATCCTTCTGCAGCATCCAAGAAACACACCTCAACATCAAGGATAGACATTACCTCAGGGTAAAGGGTTGGAAAAAGATATCCCAAGCAAATGGACCTAAGAAGCAAGTTATTGTAGCCATTTTAATATCTATCAAAAAAAGACTTCAAATAAAAATTAATAAAAAGAGATAGGGAAGGACACTACGTACTCATCAATGGAAAAAATACTACCAAGATGATATTTCAATTCCTTTTAAATTTTTTTTAGATTTATTTCTTTTTATGTGCATTGGAAAAAATACTACCAAGATGATATTTCAATTCCTTTTAAATTTTTTTTTAGATTTATTTCTTTTTATGTGCATTGGTGCTTGGCCTACATGTATGTCTGTGTGAGGGTGTCAGATCCCCTGGAACTAGAGTTACAGACAGTTGTGAGTGGCCATGTGGGTGCTGGGAATTGAACTTGGGTCCTCTGGAAGAACAGCCAGTGTTCTTAACTCTCTTCAACCCCGGCATTTCAGTTCTTAATATCTATGCCTCAATCACAAGGGCACCAAGTTTGTAACAGAAACACTACAGCTAACTTTACACAATGACCCTCACACTGATAATACATCAGTACCCCACTCTCACCAATGGACAGATCATCCAGACAGAAACTAAACAGTGAAGTGCTGGAACTAACATATATTATAAACTATATCATATATTATAAACTATAATATATATAACATATTTCGAGAACATTTCACCAAACAAAAGAATATACCTTATTGGCACCTGTCTCCAAAACTGACCACATTCTCAGACACAAAACAAATATCAATCCATACAAGAAAATTGAAATAACTCCCTACATCTTATCAGATGGCCATGGACTAAAGCTGGATATCAACAACAACAGAAAGGTTACTAACTCATGGAAACTGCACATCTGTCCACTGAATGAAAAATGGGTGAAGACAGAAATTAAGAAAGAAATTAAAGACTTACTAGAATTAAATGAATATGAATACACAGTATACACAAACATGGGACACAGGGAAAGCAATGCTAAGAAGAAAATTTATAACACTAAGTGCCTACATAAAGAAAGTGAAGAAATCTTACACTAGCAAATTAACAGCACACCTGAAAGCTCTAGAACAAAAAGAAGCAGGCTGACCCAGGAGGAGTAGACTACAAAAAATAATCAAATTGAAGGAAGAAATCAATAAAATAGAAACAAAGAGAACAGTACAAAGAATCAATAAAACAAATAGTTGGTTCTTTGAGAAAATCAACAAGATAGACAAACCCTTATCCTAACTAAAAGGCAGAAAGAAACTATCCAAACTGACAAAATCAGAAACTAAAATGGGAACATAACAACAGACACAGAAAATCTAGGGAATCATAAGAACATACTTTAGAAAATTGTACTCCACCAAATTGAAAAATCTAAAAGAAATAGTTAATTGTCTCAATAGGAACCACTTAGCAAACTTAAATCAATATATATATAGATACACACAATATAAATAAGTCTATAATCCCTAGCGAAATAGAAGTAGTCATTAACAGTCTCCCAATCAAGCTGGGCAGTGGTGGCACACACCTCTAATCCCAGCACTCAGGAGGCAGAGGCAGGCGGATCTCTGTGAGTTTGAGGCCAGCCTGGGCTACAAGAGCCAGTTCCAAGACAAGCTCCAAAGCTACAGGGAAACTCTGTCTCAACCCCCCCCACACACACACACAAAGCCCAGGACCAGATGGTTAGCACTGCGTTTTGCTTTCAAAGAAGAGTTAATGCTAATACTCCTCAAATTATTCTGCAAAATAGAAACAGAAGGGGCATTGTCCAATTCATTTTTACCCTGATACCCAAGTCACAGACAGATTCAACAAAGAAACAGAATTTCAGACCCATTTCCATTACGAACATAAATGCAAAAGTACAAAAAAAGGTGCAAACCGAACCTAAGAACACATCAAATGATCATCTGTCATGATCAAATAGGCTTCATCCCAGAAATGCAGGGATGGTTCAACATACAAAAATCTGTCAATGTAATTCACCATGTAAACAAACTAAAAGACAAAATCCACAAATCATCTCATTAGATACAGAAAAAGCATTTGACAAAATTCAGCATCTTTCATGA
Source organism: Ondatra zibethicus (assembly GCA_004026605.1). NCBI lineage: Eukaryota > Metazoa > Chordata > Mammalia > Rodentia > Cricetidae > Ondatra > Ondatra zibethicus. The sequence goes on along the minus strand of PVIU01021107.1, from coordinate 2,411 downwards.
TTAAAATCCTGGAGAGAATAGGGATACAAAGGACATTCCAAAACATAATAAAGGCAATTTACAGAATGCCTATGGTCAACATCAACTTAAGTGGAGACAAACTCAAAGGAATTCCACTAAAATGAGAAACAAGACAAGGCTGTCCACTCTGTATCTATTCAATATAGTACTTGAAGCTTTATCTGGAGCAATAAGATAACTGTGGGAGATCAAGTGAATACAAGTTGGAAAGGAGAGATCCATCCAGAGTGAGTGTGTGGCCACCCGGCCAGCCAGTCCTGGGAATGGAGTACAGGCCCCCTCCAATTCCCTAAACATTTCTGGCCATCCAGTGGGGCGTCTCCCCGGCTATGGGCTTTCTTCATTTACACCATCCCATCTTGCCCCCAAGAACTCCTTCTCATCTGTGGGGTCCTTAGATCCACCAGCACAGCCTGCCTCAGGGCAGAGGGGATCTGAGAGCCAGCTCCAGGGCAGAGGGGATCTCAGCTCCAGTGCTGAGGTGACCTAAGAAAGGGTAGACCAAGAAAATCCCCTCAAGTACACAGTCACAGCAAAGATTGGACCAAGATGCCAAGACTCTCCTGGCCGCATTTGAAGGAAGAGATGGGCAGGCACCAATGCAAGAATTCCTCCAATAACCTGAAAAGCAACATGGTAGGTAACACCAGAACCCAGCGAACAGGAGGTATAGATGGTGGTGATTCCCATGTAGGTCATGGGAATCAAACTTGTATCTTCTGGCCTCTGTGGGTACCAGGTACACATGTGCTGCACAGACATACATGCAGACAACATACCCATATACATAAAACAAACTAAAAATAATGGAATGAGAAACATCTCTTAGTTCACTATCATGCTGGGCTCTTGCAGCTCTTTGAACCTCCCTAATCAAGAGAATGGCAGAGTGAGGTCCTGAGTGGATTTTGTAAAAGCTGAAGAATTAGCATATGGAAAAACCAAGTTGGCATAAAGAAAGGCCAGATACTACTCCAAACACACACTACAGAATGTCTAAAGTTGACCTATAGTTCATCTTAACACTAAAATGTACATACTCGAGGTGACATTAAGCATGTTCATGCAACTTGTGATGTTTGAAATTGTATGTAAAAGTACATGTAACAAAGAATTCATGAGCAAGTCCATGCAATGCAAGTAAGCCAACAGTGGCATCAAAATCTCATCATTTGCACAAGATGGCCCTTTGAGCTACTGGACTTTCTTAGCTCCAGCCCATTTCTCCTCCCCTTTGAAGCTTGCTCTTCCTGAACCAGCTATCTCTGCTTCTACTGCTGTTGTAAATCTCTGCTCAATTCCTTGTTACAGGTGCAGAAACCTGGAATCCTTTGGGCAGTACCTTCTGCACGCTGATGTCTACTGGTATCACTCCAGGGAATCAAAACACAGGATACCAGAGTTGAAAGCCTAAGTGTGCAAATGTGTTTTGTCAATAAGTTTTTGCCTCTATGTTAAAGTACTTTCTAAGCTCAAGCAGGTTCTATTCCTTTTCTGGGTTTTCATTCTTCAGTGCATGTGTCCTGTCTGTGATCGTCTCACACAGCTGCAAAACTTCCAAAGAAGGCCACCAGGGATACAGCTGTTTGCTCTCATTAGCAGGAAAACAAAGCTCTGTTTATTCCTCTTGCTACTGTCAGGGGAACCCTGGTTTAATTCCAACATAAGTCTGGGTGTTGATTTCACGCAGAGGGATTACCTTGCACATCTGTGAAATTTCAAAGGCAGCCTCATAGGAGCCATTTGACTCAACACCGTGTGACTAGGGAAAACTGAGTATACATAATACACTATAATTTTCTTTTAGCATATGATTAGCAAACAGTTGTGAAGGGAAATCAAGTAAATAAAATGCCAATGACACGTTCTTATTTATTTAGAATAGAGTGTTGGTTCTGGTCAACCCTAACAATGCCCCTGGGTATATTGGTAACCACCCATTGGATGGAAGGTGACTCATGAAAGATGCTGCTGCCAGGGTTTCATGCATTTTAGCTCCCTGCAGCCTTAAATCCCCAATAGTCTGCATCTGTATCTCTTAATTGGATTGTTATCAGTGAAGAGATGGACATACACCTTCAGCACCTCTAGGAGTTCCCTTAATCTTTTAGGGGATTACAACTCAGGTAAACTCAGGAGGTGTGGCTTCTATCATGAGAGAAAATAATTTGGGGATTAGCTAGCATGAGGCAGGGTTAGCGTTGTACTAAAACTTGATGGCGCTATGTACTAAACTGGAGCCAAGGCTCAGCAGTTAAAAGTGCTTCCCGTTCTCCCAAAGGACCTGAGTTAGTTTCCAAAATCAATGTCAAGAGGATCTAAGGAACCTGATGCTCTCTTCTGACCTCTATGGGCACCTCCATCACCCTCCTCCCTCTCTCCCTCCCTCC
>PVIU01021106.1:0-32501 GCA_004026605.1 Ondatra zibethicus | reverse complement strand
AGGGCTTGCTCATAAAGCAAGTTCAGCTCGGCACAGCTGGAGAAGGAGAGCTTGGAAGTGTAGAGGTAATAGTGCACATGCCTAAATGTGGAGCCATCTCTGTCAATGAACAGCCTCTGGCTTTCCGCAGAGGTCAAGGCTGAAGCCTCTTTCCACAGCAGTGAGTCTGGGAATTGAGCAAGTTTGCTTCTGGGAACTGAGAAATGCCAGCCTCCAACATTGAAATGAAACAAGTCCTCTGCTGATTCATGCAGCATGTCAGGCTCCTCCTAAAGGGAATATGAGGTGAGACTTATATAACAGAAATAAATGGAAAGCATCCTGACAAGCAGTATGGAACCACAGTTGCTGACAACATGGTAAAGTACATACAACATGCAAAGGAATTCGCACACACAATGTTATGAGCTCAGCAAGACTGAAGGATAGTTTTAAAAACCAATTCTATTTCACACATTAAAATTTAAGAAGCTAGCTGTGGTTTCATGTGTTTGTAATCCCAAACTCAGAAAACTGAGGCAGGAGGATCACTACAAGTCTGAGGACAGTGTAGGCTACATACTGAACTCATGGCCAATTTATGACTACATACTGAGATCCTATATTAAGAGGTGAGTGGTAAGAAAAAGGCTGGAATGAGGGGTAAGAGCACCTGCTGTGAAACACGAGCATCTGAATTTGGATCCCAACATCCACGTAAAAGAACTAGGTGTGACCAACATTCACCTGTAACGGCAGCACTGACTGGGGATGGAGACACGAACGTCCTTGGGGGTTTGGCTGGCTGCCAGCCTAGCTGAAAAATGAGGAGCTCCACTTCAAGTGTCTCAAAGGACTGAGCATGAGAACAAGAGGGCAGAACACCTGATGTTGTCCTCTGGTCTCTGCACACACAGGCTTTGTCACTTGAATGGACATACATGTGTGCGCACACACACTGAGAGAAAGAAAATGAGAACAAACAATTCTGTTTATAGTATCAAAAAGAAACAAACATTCATTAATACATTTAAGAAATATAATCTGCCAGGCAGTGGTGACGCATACCTTTAATCCCAGCACTCGGAGGCAGAGGCAGGCGGATCTCTGTGAGTTCGAGACCAGCCTGGTCTACAAGAGCTAGCTCCAGGACAGCCTCCAAAACTACAGAGAAACCCTGTCTCGAAAAAAACAAACAAACAAAAAAAAAAGAAATATAATTCTTGTACTCTGAAAACTTTGGAACACTGTCTAAATTGTTTTTTGTATATGTGCATGTATGTACCAGATATTGACATTGGTTATCCTTTCCAATTGCTGTCCACATTGTATTTTGAGATTAATTTCTCACTGAATCAGGGTTCTTGGATTCAGCTAGACTGGCTAGCCAGCGAGTTTCAGCGATTACCCTGTCGGCCTCTCCAAAGCTGGGATTACAGGATAGTTAGCTTTTTATGTGGTGTTGAGGCTTGAACTTAGATCCTCATTCTTGCACAACAAACATTTTACCGATGAACCCTCTCCTTATGAACCCTGTTGAAAGAAACTTCTAAAATTCTCAAATAAATGGGAAAATAGGCTCTCTTGAGAAATTTAATATGGAGATGACAATACTCAAGCTAAGCATGGTGATCCACAACTAAAACCCTACAATTCAAGAAGCTAAGGCAGGAAGATTGCTAGTTCTAGGCCAACCTGACCTACACAGCAAGACCCGGTCTAAAAATACGGTGATATTCTCCAAACTGGCCTATAAATTCAACACAATTCTGGTGAAAATCCCAGCTGCCTTAGAAAGGACCCAGAAAATAGCTACAACAATCTTTTGAAAGAAAAACAAAATTTTAGGGCACATACTTCCAATTTTGAAAACTTACTGCACACCAAGATAAATTAAGACATTGTACTATTGGTATAAAGACAGTCATATATATACATAGTATAGAACCGGAGCCTAGAAATAAATCTTTTATCTATGTTAAGTTGAATTATCAACTGGTAAATAAGTGAACAAAGTGGAATATATACACACATTGAAACTATTTTGGTAGGCTTTTTTTTTGTTTGTTTAAGACAGGGTCTAACTTTGAAGCCCTGGCTGGCATGGAACTTACTCTGTAGATTAGGCTGGCCTTGAACTCACAGAGATGAACCTGTCTCTGCCTCCCAATTGTTGGAATTAAAGACATTTTTTCTGCCTGGTCTGACTCATTGAAAGGTTATTAATAAAAAGGAATGAAGTAATGATACATGTCACAACATGGATTGGCCTTGAAATATTATGCTAAGAAAAACAAAGCAGACAATGTGAGGAAAAGGCAAATTTACAGAGACATAAAGTAGATGAATAGTTAATTAGGGCTAGGAGACTAAGAAGGAGTATGAATTTCTTTTTTTTTTTCTTTTTTGGTTTTTCGAGACAGGGTTTCTCTGTGGCTTTGGAGCCTGTCCTGGAACTAGCTCTTGTAGACCAGGCTGGTCTCGAACTCACAGAGATCCACCTGCCTCTGCCTCCTGAGTGCTGGGATTAAAGGCGTGTGCCACCACCGCCTGGTGAGTATGAATTTCTTTAAGGAAGATAAAAATGTTCTACAGTTGCTTGTGGTAGTGGTTGCACAACTCAGAAAACATAAGATCATTGAATTATACTTATTGAAATGATAAATCGGTCAGGCAGTAGTGGCACACACCTTTAATCTCAGCACCCAGGGGACAGAGGCAGGCGGATCTCTGTGAGTTCAAGGTCATCCTAGTCTACAAAGCAGATGCCAGAACAGCCAGAACTGTTACACACAGAAAAACCACACACACACACACAAATGGTAAATCAGCCATACATGGTGATGTATGCTTTTAATCTCAGCTCTCAGGAGACAGAGGCAGGTGGATTTCTTATCTCTTTTCTCTATGAGTTCCAGGCTAGCCAGGGCTATATAGTGAGAGCCAGGGTTTTGCAGAGAAATCTGTCTCAAAAAACAAAACAAAAATAACAATAACAGAAAAGTTCTGAGTTTTGCCTGCACATATATATATATGTGCATTACCTGCATGCCTAGAACTCAATCTGCAGACCAGACTGGCCTCAAAATCAGAGATCTACCTGCCTCACCCTTCTGATTACTGAGCCCAAAGGCATGTGCCACACACCTGGCTTAACATACATACATAAAATTCTTTTTAAAAATAATTTATTCTTAAAAAAATCTCCAATTCTCAAATGCCTAAAAAGCAAGTCATCAGGTAAAAAAATAGAACTAAAGTGATGGCTCTCAAAGGGTGAGATAAGGCGGCCAGTAGCTTTTGAAAAAGTGCTCAACACCCTAAGCTATCAGAGAAATACAAATTAAAACTGCACTGAAAGTCCATCTCATCGAGCCAGAATGACTATTCTTCAAGAAAACAACACAAAATTGGAGCTGAAGAGGTGGCTCAATGGTTATGAACACTTGTTGCATAGGGTGGTGTTGTTGCACACCTTTAATCCCAGCAAAGAGAAACCTTGTCTGAAAAACTAAAACAAAAACAAAAATGCATTTTGCTCTTCCAGAGGATGTAGTTCCATTCCTGGTACCCATACTGAGCACCTCACATCCACCTGTAACTACAGCTTTAGGGAATGAAGTACCCTCTTCTGGCCTCCAATGGCACCCACACACGTATGTGTATGTTCATATGCATACAGACATAAAGCATAAAAGTGATAAAACTAAATTTTACAATAACAAAAAGAAAACAACAACAAAAACTAAATCGGGGCTGCCTCTGCAGAAATCTATTATGGAGAGTTCTAAAGCACTAAACATAGAAACACCACTCAACTAGTACCACTTGTGGATATATACCTTGTATCAGTTATCTTTATCAATGCTGTGACCAAATACTTTGTATTTGTATAAAGCAATTTAAGGGGCCACCAGATGGCTCTGTGGGCAAAGGCACTTGCTGCACAAGCCTGGTGACCTGGGCTTAATCCATGGAACCCATGTCAAATTGGAAGGAAAGAACTGATTCTACAAAGTTGCCCTCTGACCTCTATGTGTGTGCCATGGCATGTGTACCCAGCACTCACACGTACACATTTAATGATAATAAAAGCAACTGAAGAAGGATTTGTTTTGGCTCAGGGTTTAAGAGCATTCAGTCCAGCATGGCAGAGGAGGTGTGATAGAGTTCTTGGGAGCAGAAGCATAAAGCTAGGACTCCTCACATCTGGGAAGATCAGAAAGCAGAAGCACGCTGATGCTCCTGCCTCCTTTTTATTCAGGCAGGTACCATAGACCATGAGGTGGTGCTGCCGTATTCAAAGCGACTCTTCTTCCTTGGCTAAATTTCTCTAGAAATATATTCACCGACATTCCTAGAAAAGTGCCTCTTATGTAATTCCAACTCTGGTCAGGTTGACCATGAAAATTAACCACTATGTACTAAAGAATTCTAAATCAGCATGCCATAGATATATTTGCATACCCATGATTATTACTGCACTATTCATAATAGCCAAGATATGGAACCAGCTTAAAAGCACATCAACAAATGAATAGATAATGTAGTAGATATACACAAGGGAATTTTATTCAGCTGTAAAGAATGACATTCTGATATCTGCAGGAAAATGGATGGAACTGGAAATAAATAAGCTAGGTTCGTGTTTTCTTTCGTACATGAAATATAGATTTATACATATATACATATGATATGAAAGTTGAAAGGGGCCTATGAGAGGAGAAGAAGAGGCCTAAAGGAAGGGGAAATAAGAGAGGGTAATGGGACATAAGAACAGAGGGTGGGACTGCTTAAGGGGAGAAAGGCACAGCAAACAAAGTAGAATGATATATGTATTTGAAAATGTCACAGTGGAACCCACTAGCTTGTATGCTAACTAAAAAGATTAAAATTCTCTAAGAATGGTGGTGGTGATGAGAACAAGACTATTAAAGTACAAGGTGGTTGTTCAAGAAAGGAATACCTTCCTCTTCCACCAAAACTCTGCGTCTCTAATTCTGAAAAAGAATAAATCCTTATAATAAAGAAGAGGGGCATTTCTTCTACAGTAAACCTTGTCTAATTCTCTGAAATAAAGAGGAACCATTACATATGCCACTTTTAAGACTAGAAAAGCTCTAGGCAGACGTGAAGAGAAAGAATATAGATTATAAAATGGATTCATGACTCAGAAGCAGAACTGGAAAAACTAATCCAATGATGCCATTTTGAGTTCCATGCCTTCTAAATGTGATTGAGGCTGGACACGATAAACTGAGAGTAAATAAGGGCCCCACCTATATCAGAAAGCACAGATATACAAGGATTTGATTTTCGTTTTGTTCTCTTTGAAGGTACCTAGCCGGTTGAAGCCTCAGCAGAGATGCGTGTGTATGCCGATTTTGGCATACTTGAATGCTAAACTAAACCTGCTCCTAGGAGGCTGAGCGCTTATTAAAGAACAGGGTCTTGGTTCGAGTATTTGCTTCACGTGTCACCCACAGGAGTGGACTCTCAAGGGATGCTTCCTGGTCAAAGTTAGGAAAGTAACTGTTCTTCCCAGAGCTTTCTTCTCCAAAGACTGTATAGGTTCTTACTAGTGCAGAACTATTCCGCCTGGGGGGAGAGCCTCCGGTCATAGCAGATAGGGAACCTGTAGTACCTGAAAAAATGTCTTCTTGCTAGACCAACTACAGGAAGTAGGGCGGTTTTTAGTTATCCCAACTCCATTCCAAAGAGCATCTCATATCCATACAACCTTCTTCCAAATCAAATTAGATCGATAGAACCTCAGTGTCCTGAAGCCATGACTTGGCTCCTCAGAGTCAAGTTTCTCCGAACTTCAGGAGTTCCCATCAAGCCTCCAAAATCTGCCCGGCCCCCCAAACTGTCAGATGTGGATTTCCCCTTTAAAAGGTCACTCCCGTCTTGCTCAATGTCTAGAACGAACCTGGGCTTTAAGGTACAAAGGCCTCCATCCTTCAAAGAGGCAAACCTCCACCCCTCAAACCTGACGCCCCTCAAATCCTCAGTGCTGTAGAACAAGAAGTTCACCGCTAAAGACAGCACGTTCTCTCAGCTACTCAAACACTCCCTCCCCAGGTTCTTCTAAGCTGGGGCCGCCTTTCGACCCCCATCGAGTCAGATCCCTATTCATTCTGGGCACCAACTCCCCCATTGGCCACCTCCGTGGTTTTGGCACCCTTCTCAGGGACGGGCTCCATACCATAGTCCTAACTTCTGTGGCAGGCGGACAGGCGCGTGACCCGTCCTCTAACGGCACCCAGAGAACCGAGGTCCTCAGCTAGTGGGCGGGGCGGGGCTGGGGGCGGGCCCTGGCACGAGGGGGCGTGGTCTGGCGAGCGCGGGGCGGTCTCGCGAGCGGTGGCAGGTGAGCGGCGGGCGCGAATGGCGGAGCAATGGGATCTGGACGAGGAGGGCCTCCGCCGCCTGGGGGCGCTGACCCTGGAGCAGTCGGGTAGGGCCGAACCAGGAGGGTGTGGATCGGGAGCGTGGGTCAGAGGCTGAAGGGAAACCGTGGTGGGAAGCCTTGGGAGCCCGAGGTGGAGGCAAGAGAACTGCAGGGGAGCAGTTCCTGAGGCGGAGAAAGGGGAAACTGAGGCAGAAGGGATACACTGAGGTGCAGAACGAAGTAACAGGATAGTCTGAGGCAGAGGATGAGAAATTGAAGGAAAGGAGTGTGAAGTACTAACAGGCAGGAAGGGACCCTTGTGGCAAGTGACAGAGTTTGACAGAAGTCTCCATTAGTGGGAGGAAATGGATATTGGTGAGAGAGGGGAAGTGTTGAGAAGGACAACGTTGGTGGTGGGCGCTTCTGAGGAGGCACAAGGGGCGTTAATTTTGGCAGTCGCTTAGGAGGACTTTTCCAGGTTGGGATGCCTTGGGAAAAGACACCCCTATTCCATCATCCGTTCTCAAGAACTTTAGTCAATCTGGATATTCCCTTTTAAAAGCCCAGAGAGGCTTTATGTGAAATACTAAGCTCAGAGCCCCAGCCTTGTCTTCACCCTAAAGGTGATAAATACTGAGAGATGCTGAACCCTGCCTCTGCCCGGGTTTGACTCACATAGCTTGCTTTCTGAGAGTCTAAGCAGGAAGAAAGCTGGGAAAGTCTTCAATATTCCTAACTAAACTCTTACTTCCCTATTAAGTTTATTATATCATTATTGCCACTCGTTGTGTTAAATGCCTTACCTGCACTTAATCTCCAGAACAAGCCTACTAGGTAGATGCTGTTATCGTTCCCATTTTACAACTCAGTAAAATTAGATTAGCCTCTTGGCCAGAGTCATAGAGCTGGTGGTACAGACAGAGTTTATTAATCTAACACTTAATCCAAAGCCTGTGCTATAACCATAACAAATACTTCTTTCCTGCTTCCTCTACTTTTTTCATTTGTGAAATAAGAAAATACCTGGATTTTTAATTAATAATTTAAATTTTTTAAGTTATAAAAATTAGTATATGCTGGTAAGTTAAATACTACATGAACAAGAAAGAAGATACATTTTTTTCTGTAGCCAAAGATAATAGTTTGATTAATGTATAAATTAATGCAGACCTTTCATATATATAAATATATATGTTTGTATGAGACAAGGTCTCATGTCTTTTTAAAGACAAAAGCCAGTCCCCTTAGGAGGTAATGGTCATTTGGAACGCTATTGCCATGAAAGTCTGGCCTCAAACTTGCCACTATACCCAGTCTTATGTAGTTCTGAGGAGTCAAGTCTAGGGCTCAGCACATGCTGGGCAAGCATTCTACCAACTGGGCAACATCCTCAGCACGGCACATATTTTCTTTTAAAAACTGTTGTGAACCCCCTATTTTACAAGTCAGATAAAGTCAACTTCATTGGCTTGGTACACATCTGTGTCTTCCGTTAAAATATTTTATAGTATTGATTCACTTTGATATTGAGGATGGAGAGGCACAAAGCTAGCCATTGTGGTGCATGCCAATAATCTCAGCTACTAGGGAGGCTGAGGTACAAGGACTGACTGAATCCACAAACATGAGATCTAGTCTTAAAAAAAAGAAAGAAAAGAAAAAATAATGATATTTGTGGGAGAGGGCATATACCCCTTCCATTCTCCAGCTAGAACAAATTATGGCATTCAAACACACACACAGGTGTATTTAACATAGGATCTCCTCACTATTTAGACTAGGCTGGCCCCAAACTCACAGGAATCTGTCTCAGGCTCTCATGTGCTGGGATTAAAGGTGTGCACCACCAAGCCCAGCCAGATAAAACAATTTTAAATCTGTAATAAATATACAAGAGATTAGATAAAAGCTCTGTAGACTGGTCCTTTGTACATTGGTAGCTCATTGACAACTTAGACAAGGAGAGTTTCAGGGAAGTAGGGAAAGCATATTCAGGTAGAATGAGGAAGGGATATGTTTGAGAGAGGAAATAAGTTAAAATGAGAATTTTTTAAGACTATAAAGAAGAATACAGAAGTAAAATGGTACCTGAAGGGTATAATATGGGGTCAAGAACAGTGCATAAGCAAATGTACTAGAGCATGTGTTGTTGATGATAATTATTTAGCAGAGAAAATATCTGTAACTATGTGTTCCTTAAAAAGGCTGTTAGCCGGGTGGTGGTGCACACCTTTAATCCCAGTACACAGGAGACAGAGGCAGGTGAATCGCTGAGTTTGAGCCCACCCTAGCCTACAGAGAAAGTTCCAGGACAGCCAGGGCTACACAGTGAAACCCTGTCTCAAAAACAAAAATAAAATAAAACAAGCAAACAGACAAAAAAGCTGCTAAAGTAGTTAGTTTATTATACACTAGATATTATAATTGTAAAACAAAGAATAAGTCTTTAATTTGCCTCCCTGTCTTACAGGCCTGGTTCTTCTTCCTAAGGATAATTACTATTACCAAATTTCCAGAAATATCCTATACATATATAAGCATTTTATTTTATTTTTGAGACAAGGTTTCTCTGTAATTTTGGAGCCTGTCCTGAAACTAGCTCTTGTAGACCAGGCTGGTCTCGAGCTCACAGAGATCTGCATGCCTCTGCCTCCCGAGTGCTGGGATTAAAGGCATGTGCACCACTGCCCGGCTATTTTATTTTATTTATTTTTATTTATTTGAGACAGGGTCTCACTAGGTAGCTCTGACTGCCCAGGGATTCACTATTTAGAACAAACTGGCCTTAAACTCACAGATAAACACCTGCCTCTGCCTTCTGAGTGTTGAAATTAAAGACATGTGACTTTATAATTTTTCTGTTTTATAATTTTTCTATGACTATTTCCCAATGTATAAAAGAGTAGAGATAACAGAATACTGAACTCCTGTCACTTTACCACAACAGCTATCAATTCTTAGTCAATCCTTTTTCTTACATATTCTACCCATCTTTCTACTCTTAAACCTCTGCACTAATTATTTCAAAGCAAATCCTAGATATATAATTTCATCCATATATTGTCATGTATTTTCGAAGATAAGAACTTCTCAAATAACCAAATATTCAATCTAAAATAGGTAACAGCAACTTCTTTGTTTCATGTCTGTATGGTATGTGAGCATGTCTGTGGAGGCACGAGGATAACACTGGAAATCTTCCTCGATTGCTTGCCACAATGAGGTAGTCTCTCCATTGAATCCAGAGCTAATGAAATGGACTAGTCTATCTAGATCACTAGCTCCTGGGATGACCTGTTTCTGCCTTTCCAGTGCTAGAATTAGAAGTACACCTCTACATCTGCCCAGTATTTATGTGAGTACCAAGGATCCAAATTCCAGTCCTCTTATGAGGCAAGCATTTTATTTTATTTGGTTTTTCGAGACAGGGTTTCTCTGTAGCTTTAGAGCCTGTCCTGGAACTAGCTCTTGTAGAACAGGCTGGCCTCGAACTCACAGAGATCCGCCTGCCTCTGCCTCCCGAGTGCTGGGATTAAAGGCATGCGCCACCACTGCCCGGCTGAGGCAAGCATTTTATAAACTGAACTCTCTCCCTAGACCATAATTTATTTTGCTTTATTTATTTATTTTTTTAAGATTTATTTATTTATCATGTGTACAATGTCCTGTCTTCTTGTTTGCCTGCACGCCAATAGAGGGCACCAGATCTCAATATAAATTGTTGTGAGCCACCATGTGGTTTCCAGGAATTGAACTCAGGACCTCTGGAAAACCACCAGTCTGGCCTTGAACTCACAAAGATCCACCTGCCTCTGTCTCCCAAGTTCTGGGATTAAAGGCATGTGCCACCACCATCCAACTTGTTCTGTTCATTTTTAAATTGCCTATACAATGTCTTTAAATGTAACAGTATTGTTACATTTTCTCTGGAAATTTCTTTTCCTGACACTCCTATGATCTTATCTAATATAGTATCTCAAGTACTACCTCAGGCTTCTAATATGTTGTGCTTTAGCTATAGCAGTAACTTCGTGTGTGTGTATGTGTGTGTGTGTGTGTGTGTGTGTGTGTGTGTGCATGTGTGTGGTTATTGTTGTTTAAGATTGAATCCAGAGCCTTATACATATGAGGCATTCTACCACTGGGTTGCATCTCCAGCCCCAATAATAACTTCTTTGTGGAGGGTGGGAGTAGGTTGAGCCAAGGTCTCATTCATGTAGCCTTGGCCTGTCTAGAACTCACTATGCAAACCAGATGGTCTTGAACTCAGAGCTCCATCTGCCACTGTCTCTGGAGTGCTGGTATTAAAGGCATGTGCCATCATGCTTTAATGTGGGATTCTCCTCTGTATGCTATGAAAATGTTTTATTGTCATTGGTTAATAAAGAAGTTGTTTTGGCCAGTGGCTTAGCAGAGTAAAGCCAGGAGGGAAATCTGAACAGAGAAACAGAGAGAGAGAGTAGGCAGAGTCAAGGAGACACCATATTGCTGCTGAAGGAGAAAGATGATCACTGGAACCACAGTGTTGTGGTGATACACAGATTAATAGAAATGGGTTAATTTAAGATGTAAGAGTTAGCCAGGAATATGCCTGAGTCATTGGCCAAACAGTGTTGTAATTAGTATAATTTCTGTGTGATTATTTGGATCTGGGCGGCCGGGAAACAAATGAGCAGTCTCTGACTACAAAGCCTAACTATAATAACTCCCCTAATATCAAATATTCAGCCAACACTATCATTTCTCCCATTGGGCCATAATTAAAAAAATCTATATAAAGTCTGTATGCCAGTTTGTTGATATATGTTTTGTAGCAATGAGGGGCTTGGGCTGCGTTCCCGGTGCCAGGCCCCTTGTGCCATCCGGCTCCCGGTGTGTACCCAAAATAATTACACGGAAACTGTATTTATTTAAATACTGCCTGGCCCATTATCTCTAGCCCCTTATTGGCTAACTCTCACATATTATTATTTTAGTCCATCTCTATTAATGTGTATCGCCACTTGAGTTGTGGCTTACCGGCATGAGTCTAACCAGTGTCCATCTTGTGTTGGAGAAGTATGGCATTTGTTTCTGCCACACTGCCTTCTCTCTCCCCGCATTCTGTTCTATCTACTCTGCCCACCTAAGGGCTGCCCTATCAAACGGCCAAGGCAGTTTTCTTTATTTAACCAATGAGGGCAATACACAAATAGAAGACCCTCCTACACCAATGTTTTAAATTTGTTCTAATTATTACCCACTTTTTCCCTTGAATTTTCATCATATTTGAGGAAACGTGCCTTATTTGTTTTGAAGAGTTCATTACCATCTGGATTTTACTCACTATATTATCCCTAAAAGATGTTTGTCATTTTTTCTTGCTTTCTGTATTGCCTCATTAGAAGTTATATGAGATTTAATCAAGTTCAAGTTTGATTTGTGTGTGGTGTGTGCCTTTTTCACACAACACTTCATGGATAACACTGTGTGCTTCTGTGAGGAAGTATGTAATGCCTGATGTTCTTTATATTCGGGATAGTCAGTGAACATGATTGCCCAGGTCTGTTAATTCATTAGGCATTACAGAAATCCCATTGTTCTTTATTAGTTGCAATAGTTTTATAAAGACAAAATCTCCATACTAACCATTTGTCGTTGTGGTACCACTTGTGTAGGAATGGCAAGATTGAAGTTTGATTTTTTTTTTTTTTGCTTCACTCAGTTTTTAAAAAGTGAGTTTATTTATTAACACCTTTTTTTTGGTGACTAATGAGGGCTGCTTTACTCTCTCAGAATCATCAATTCAAGACTATTTGGCGTGCTCTAATCCATTGTGGTTATTATCATAATTGATGCTAATGGGAGGTCTTTTCACTTTGATCCCTGAAGACATTTTTAAAGCTTTATTTTTTTGAAATGGTTTTATTGTCATTTAGAAACAAGCTCTATAATAGGTTATTAATTCAGTTTCCAAGTGTAGCTATAAATGGTTCTCTTTTTGCCCTTTAGTTTTATTTTTTATTATTTTAAAAAATTAAAAGAAAAATTAATGAGCTTCGTTAAAGCATTTGCATCTGTTGTTTCTGTAAACCTCTTCTTCACGCTCATCCCTTTGTCTGCCACACACTGATCTTCCTACTCCCAGCAACTTCCCCGCTACCTTTTCTGTTTTCAAGGCTTTTTAGAGAGAGATTACTTGAGGTTTTGTTTTTACAATTAAAACGAGTGTTTGCCCATTGGGGCATGTACCTCAATTATATTTTATTTTGGTGTATATGAATTCTTTGCCTGCATGTATGTCTGTGAACCACATGTGTGCCTGTGTACCATATGTGTGTCTAATTCCAGAAGAGGCCAGAAGAAGGCATTGGACCCACTAGAACTGAAGTTAGCTGTCATGTGGATGCTGGGAATTGAACCTGGGTCTTGTGAAAAGGTACTCAGTGAACTTAATCACTGAGCCATCTTTCCAGCCCCTACTCAAAGGTTCTTTTTTTTAAATATTTATTTATTCATTCATTATGTATACAGTGTTCTGCCTGCGTGTATGCCTGCAGGCCAGAAGAGGACACCAGATCTCATTACAGATGGTTATGAACCACCATGTGATTGCTGGGAATTGAACTCAGAACCTCTGGAAGAGCAGCCAGTGCTCTTAACCTCTGAGCCATCTCTCCAGCCCTCAAGGGTTCTTAATATCTATGACAATGCAGTGTTTGATAAGTTCTCTGATCTATTTGTAGTTAGCACTTTATGAGGGCTAAAAACAAATGCACATGTTCTTACTGCCAACACCTCATGCAAATCATGAAAGAATACTGCCTCTGTGACAAGTTATTAAAGGAGTGATAATCCTGATGCCCTTTTGTCTGTTCTTCAAATGAGACTGCAGTGAAAACTGTGAGAAATCCTGCAGGTCATTGATGGACTCACCAATTGCCTTTAGCTTTTCTTACTACAGAAGGATCTTAGGGTATTAGATTATTATGTATCATAAAGTTGCCAATACACTGTTATGAAAGTCAAGATCTTTTTTTGTATTTTAAAAAGATATTCACATAGTATAAAACTCGCCATTTTAAGGTATACAAATCAAGGTCCTTTAGCACATTTGGAAAGTGTTTCTGTTCTGGTTTGCTTTTTGTTGTAGTGATAATATACTCTGGCCAAATGTACTGCAGGAAAGGGTTTATTTGACTTTTATGCCCAGGTCACAATTAATTGTTGAGGGAACTCAAAGCAGGAACCTGGAGTCAGGAGCTATGGACGAACACTGCTTACTGGTTCACTTTTTGCTTCACTGGCTTTCTTACTCAGCCAAGAACAACCCGCCTAGAGCCTTCCTCCATCAGTTAATAATCAAGAAAGTCCCCATTTCCATAAGCAAATCTGATCTAGGCAGATTTTTAACTGAAGCTGTCTTTAAATTGACAGTTAATGCTAACAAGGACAGCCACCATTTCCACTATCTAGTTCCAGAATGTCTTCATGGACCTATTGGTGATATGGGATTCCCCTCTGCATGCTGTGGATGTGTCTTGTTACCACTGGTTAATGAATAAAGAAGCTTCTTGGGCCTATGACAGGGCAGAATAGAGCAAGGTGGGAATTCCAAACAGAGATAGAGGAGAAAAGAAGGTGGAGTCAGAGAGATGCCATGTAACTGTTTAAGGAGACAGATGCCCCAGAACCTTACTGGTAAACCATGAACCTCGTGGTAAAATATAAAATAATAGAAATTGGTTAATTTAAGATATAAGAGCTAGCTAGAAAGATGCTTAAGATATTGGCCAAGCAGTGTTGCAATTAATACATTTTCTGTGTGATTATTTTGGGTCTGGGTGGCTGGGAATGAACAAATGGTCTCTGAATAGAAAATCACTCTATATTTCCCACTCTCCATAACTGCTGGCAATCACACTAATCTGATTTCCCTCTTTGTGAATTTGCTTCTTTTGGATATTTTCTATAAATGAAATAATGTGCCCTTTCCTGTCTGGCATATTTTGGAGGTTTATCTATATTTTAGCACATATCAATAATTCATTATTCTTTATTAAAAGACTTTATTTTTAGGACAGTTTTAGGTTTACAGAAAATTTGAGCATAAAAATGCAGAGTTCCCATATGCCATTCTCTACTTAAATTTATCCCCTATTCTCCAGCTTCCCTTATTGGTAATATTTTTTGATGTGATACAGCTGTTATAATTTAATTAATATTGATACATTTTTAGCTGAAGTCTACAGTTTACATTAGGGTTTAACTCTGTGTTGTACAGTTCTGTGAATTTTAACAAATCTATGCTGTCCTATGTCTGATATTACAATATCAAACAATGGTTTCAATACCCTAAAAATTCCCTATTGGTTTGGGGATATAGCTTAGTGGTAGAGACCTTGCCTAGTATGTGCAAAGCCCCTGGTTTAATAAACAGTGCTTTAAAACAAATAGGAGATGGAAAGATGACTTAGGGGTTAAGAGCACTTATGAATTGCTCTTACAGAGGATTCAGGTTCGATTCCCAGAATCCACATGGCCGCTCACAACCATCTGTAATTCCAGTCCTAGGGGGATCTGGTGCCCTCTTCTGGTCTCTGTGGGCACTACACACACATGATGTACAGGGAAAATACCCATACATAAAAAATAAAGGTTAAAAAGTAAATAAATAACTGCTGGATCTCATCTATTTATTTCTCACCTACCCCAGACTCCTGACAGCCTCTAATTTTGCTTGATTGCTTGATATAGGACCTCACAGTGCATAGCCCAGCTGGTCTTAAGCTAAATATACAGCCTAAAATGTCTATCAGACTTGTGATTTTCCAGCCTTGACTCCCAAGTACAGAGATTATGCACTTCTCTACCACAGATATTTTCGCTGTTTCCTTTTTTGGAATGTTTCAAAGTTGGAGTTACACTATATAAGTGGCTTGTGTTTTTCAGGTAACAACATATATATATATATATATTGTTATTCCCTATCTGACTGAGTATGGTGTCACATATTTATAAGCCCAGCATTTGGGAGGTGGCCGCAGGAGGATCAGGAGTTCAAGGCCTAGGCTATATAAGACCCTGTCTCAAACAAACAAACAAAGGGCTAGAAATAAATCTCAGTGGTAAAGAACTTATTCTCTCTACCTCTCATTTATTTATTTATTTATTTATTTATTTATTTATTTATTTATTTATTTATTTATTTATTTATTTTGGTTTTTTGAGACAGGGTTTCCCTGTGTAACAACCCTGGCTGTCCTGGAACTAGCTCTGTAGACCAGGCTGGTCTCAAACTCACAGAGATCTGCCTACATCTGCCTCCTGAGTACTGGGATTAAAGGTGTGTACCACCACCACTTGACTTGTGTAAAAGGAGACTACTTGTTTCATTTCCCGGCCACTTAGACCCAAATAATCACACAGAAACCATATTAATTACAACACTGTTTGGCCCAATAGCTCAGGCTTCTTATTAACTATTACATCTTAAATTAACCCATTTCTATTAATCTGTGTATCACCACAAGGTTGCAGCCTACAGGTAAGGTTCCAGTGGGCATCTTTCTCCTTCAGCAGTTACATGGCATTTCTCTGACTCTGCCTACTCTCTATATATATCTCTGTTCGGATTTCCTACATAGCTTTACTCTGCTAAGCCATTGGCCAAAACAGCTTCATTCATTATCCAACAAAAGCAATACATATACAGAAGGACATCCCACATCAGACTTGGTGTTTTTTGTTTGTTTTTTTTTTTAGTTTTTTAATTTTTTTGAAAGAAAACAATCTTTTTTTTTCATTATATATACCAATCCAAGTTCCCACTCCCTCCCATCCTCCTATTCCCTCCACTTAATTCTCCCTACCCCCTACCCACTCCACAGAGAGGGTAAGGCACATTGCTTTTGGAGAAGGTCCAAGGCCCTCCCTGCTATATCTAGACTGAGCAAGGTATCCATCCAAGGAGAATAGGTTCCCAAAAAGCCAGTACAAGCAGTAGGAATAAATCCTGGTGCCACTGCCAATGGCCTCTCAGTCTGCCCCAGCCATGCAACCGTCAACCACATTCAGAAGGACT
The DNA here is from genome assembly GCA_004026605.1 of Ondatra zibethicus. NCBI lineage: Eukaryota > Metazoa > Chordata > Mammalia > Rodentia > Cricetidae > Ondatra > Ondatra zibethicus. The sequence continues at coordinate 16,065 of PVIU01021106.1, read as the reverse complement.
AGTTTGGACCTATGCTTGTTCCTTCCCTGTCTGACTGGAATTGGTGAGCTCCCATTAGTTCAGGCAGACTGTTTCAGTGGATGAACCCACCATGGTCTTGACCTCTTTGCTCATATTCTCACTCCTCCCACTCTTCAACTGGACTTTGGGAGCTCAGTCCAGTGCTCTGATATGGGTCTCTGCCTCTGTTTCCATCAGTTGTTGGATGAAGGTTCGATGGTGATATTTAAGATATTCATCAGTCTGACTACAGGGCAAGGCCAGTTCGGGCACCCTCTCTTCTATTGGTTAGGGTCTTAGCTGGGATCATCCTTATGGATTCCTGGGAATTTCTCTAGAGCCAAGTTTGTTTTCTAGCCCTGTTTTTTGTTTTTATGAGATAGGGTTTCTCTGTGTAGTCCTGGAACTCACTCTGTAGACCAGGCTGGTCTCGAATACACGAAGATCTGCCTGCCTATGCCTCTCAAGTGCTGGGATTAAAGGCATTCACCACTAGTGCCCTGCTTTTTCTTACTTCTCTCTCTCTCTCTCTCTCTCTCTCTCTCTCTCTCTCTCTCTCTCTCTTAATGTACAGTTGTGCATGCATGTTGTGGAGGCCAGCCTTTTTGAAAGAGGATCTTGCATTGAACTTGAGTCTTGTCCATTCAGCTAGACAGGCTGGTTTGCAAGCCCCTGAGTCTTCTTGTCTCCACCTTCCCAGGACTGGAATGATGGGTACACCTCATGCCTGATTTTTTTTTTTTTAATGTATGATAGGGATTGAACTCAAGTCCTTGTGCTTCATGAGAAGCTGATTTATCTTCCCAGACCCTTTTCACTCTTTAGTCTTAATTTCTAAAATGGCCTTTTAATATTTAAATTTTATTTCTAGAATTTTGTCTTCAATGTTTTCAAAACTTGCTTTTCTTTTCAATTACTTTTTTGGATTTTCCTAATTCTAATTTACAGCTTTCAGCAATTATCATTTATTATGGTCTTAAGATTCTTTTACTTTTTTGAAGGGGGTGGGATGTACCCCAGTGGTGGAACACTTGTCTAATATATACATGAGACCCTGTGTTCAATCTCTAGCACTGAAAAATTACACATCATAATCTCAAAGAGCTCTTGTTAGTGTAAACTCTGTTTGCTAATATTACTGTATAGGAACTAAAACTAAGAAAGTTAAAAGAATTTATTAATTTATTAAGAGAGTCATAATATATCCACTAAATATTAACCTAATATATTTTTAAGATTTTTTATTATTATTCAAAAATTTAAAAATTTTAAGCTTTATTATTTAAAAAGTTGAAAGTAAAAGGTCAACATAATTTTTAAAGTATGTGCATGTAGGTATAGGCACCGTTAGAGGCCAGAGGTGTTAGATCCCCTGTTGGAGTTGCTTGTGAGCCTCTGATATGGGTGCTGAAAACTGAACTTTGTGAAAGTACATATTTTGGTTTCTTTATAATTTATTTTTATTTTATGTGCACTGGTGTTTTGCCTGCATGTATGTCTGTGTGAGGGGTGTTGAGTTCCTTTATATAATTTATTTTTATTTTATGTGCATTGGTGTTTTGCCTGCATGTATGTCTGTGTGAGGGGTGTTGAGTTCCTTTATATAATTTATTTTTATTTTATGTGCACTGGTATTTTGCCTGCATGTATGTCTGTGTGAGGGGTGCTGAGTTCCTTTATATAATTTATTTTTATTTTATGTGCATTGGTGTTTTGCCTGCATGTATGTCTGTGTGAGGGGTGTTGAGTTCCTTTTTATAATTTATTTTTATTTTATGTGCACTGGTATTTTGCCTGCATGTATGTCTATGTGAGGGGTGTTGGGTTCCCTAGAATTGCAGTTACAGACAGTTTTGAGCTGCCATGTGGGTGCTTGTAATTGAACTCAACTCCTCTGAATGAGCAGTCAGTCTTATAGCCTTTAAAAGTATTATGAATATTTTCCTTCTTTGATAAAACATGAAAATTGGGAAATTTGTAGTTTCTTGAATTTTAGTTGTGTGTGGAATTCAAAATTCTATAAATAAACTTTTTTCTTTTTTTAAAAAAAGAAAACAAACTATCTGTTTTCATTATACATACCAATCCAAGTTCCCATTCCTTCCCCTCCTCCTATTCCCTCCACATACTCCCCCCCCACCCCACCCCATCCACTCCTCAGAGAGAGTAAGGCACATTGCTTTGGGGAAGGTCTAAGACCCTCCCTACTATATCTAGGCTGAGCAAGGTATCGTTCCAAAGAGAATAGGTTCCCAAGAAGCCAGTGCATGCAGTAGGGATAAGTCCTGGTGCCACTGCCAGTGGCCCCTCAGTCTGCCTCAGCCATGCAACTGTCAACCATATTCAGAGGGACTAGTTTGTAAATAAACTTTTTTTCACTCTTTTATAGTAAAACCCACTGGTGTATCTTGTATTTGAATGGATCTTTTGCCTATGTGTGATTTTTGAAACATCATGTATTGATCATTTAGAAATATTGATTCACTGAGTTATGTAGATCTTTTAAACAGTGACAGCTATTCATTATACAATACTGTCTTAGTCCCTGTTCTATTGCTGTGAAGACACCATGACCAAGGCAACTCTTATAAAAGAAAGCATTTCATTAGGGGCTGGCTCATAGTTTAAAAGCAGTTTATTTCATTATCATCATGGCAGGGAGCATGGCTGAACTGAAGCTGGAGCTGAGAGCTACATTCTGATCTGAAGGCTGAGAGAGAAACTCTAGGCCTGGCATGGGATTTTGAAACCCCACTTCTTCCAACAAGGCCACAACTCCTAATCCTTTCAAATAGTGCTATTCCCTTGTGACTAAGCATTCAATGAGCCTATAGTGACCATTCTTATTCAAACCACCGCAAACATATAAAAAAGGAGATCTTTGTTTTGCTGGCTTGTCTGTAAGTGCCTGGTGTCAGTAGAGGTCAGAGGAGGGTATTGGATCCCCTAGAACTGGAAATAAGATGGTTGTGTGAGTGCTGGAAATCAAACTCAGATCCCATACAAGAAGCACAAGTGCTTTCAGCTGCTGAGTCATCTCTCCAGCCCAGCTCTTTTTAAGTATTACCACTATCTCATTAGAAGAACCTAAGTACTGGGAAGCATCAAATTCATGGTGGACAGATAGAATTGTTTCGGGATTCTATTTTGAGGAAAAGAGTGTTAGGTACTAAACCTAGAACCATGTGCATGCTGAGCTTATGTTCTACCACTGAGTTATATCTCCAGCCCTGAAATCCTATATATACATATATATGACTTTACACACACACACACACACACACATATAATATATATAACTTTAATATATGTGTGTGTGTGTATTGGTATCTGAAATGTTATCATAAGATAGCAGTGACTACCAGTTGCTTTCCTGAAGTGACAGGCTTACTTTATTTTTAAGACAATGTTTACTGTCAGGCATGTTGTCTCACACCTATAATTCCAGCACTCAGGAGCTAGAAACAGGAATGATCAGGAATTCAAGGCCGGTCTTAACTACATATTTGTCTGGGACTAGCCTGGGCTACATGGGACCCTATCTCAAAAAAAATAAAAAAGAGGTAAAGTCTGCTAGATATCTAGTCAAGATTAGTGTAATTTGCTAAGATACTTTTCCTAATAAAAATGATATTTCAGCTACAGAGATGACTGAGCATCTTCCAAAGGACCCATGTTCAGTTCCCAGCATCCACATGGCAGCTGACAACTGTCTATGACTCTGGTTCCAGGGATTCTGGCATCCTCACACAGACAAACATACAGGCAAAATACCAATGCATATAAAAAATTAATTAATCTTTAAAAATGATGTTCCATCTAAAAAGCAGCTAAAGGATTGCAAGATCGTTCCATGGGTAAAGGTGGCTTGCCACAAACCCTGACAACCTGAGTTTAATCTTTGGAACCCACATGGGGGAAGGAAAGATTTGGAGCTCCCTCTTCTGTTGTATTCAGAAAGTACAGGAAAACATGCCCATAGTGCCACCTTCCCCGGATTGGCGGTTTCTGTTTCCCTTCCTGACCTGTGTCTGCAACTATTATCTCTGTTGTATTCTATCCAGATTCTGCTTGTACCAGTTTCTACAAAATAAGTCTCAAAAGAGATCTTCAGTTTACGGCTTTTAAAAGTTTATGAGGGCTAGGCATGGTGGTGCACATCTTTAATCCCAGCACTAAGGAGGCAGAGGCAGATGAATCTCTAAGTTTGAGGCCCACCTGGTATATATAATGAATTACAGGCCAGCCAGGACTATATAGTGAAACCCTGCCTCAACACAAAAACAAACAAACAATTTCAAGGCCCAAACTGCTCCAGCACTTTTAAATTTTTGTTTCAGTTAAGTTCTCTGGCATTTGCCTACAAGTTGGATCTTGTAGAACCCTTTTCAGTTCTGGTTGCAATTCTCAGTTTGGCCTACCAAATCTGCTAGAGTTTGTTTTGGAAAATTTGAGATTCATTTATTTTCAATCCTCTTCAAAGTCTAGTTGACTTTAATTAATCACACATACACACACAATCATACCGGTAGTCCAATATTGTTTTGGATTTATTTTATTTTATGTGTATAATTTTTTTGCGTGCATGTTTTTGCTTTGTTTTGATTTTTTTATATTTATTTATTTTTTCCCATGATATTTGAGCTCTACATTTTTCTCTGCTCCCCTCCCTGCCACTCCCCTCCCTCCTTCAACTCTCCCCCAAGGTCCCTATACTCCCAATTTATTCAGGAGATCATGTCTTTTTATACTTTCTACTTCCCACATAGATTAGATCTATGTAAGTCTCTCTTAGTGTCCGTATTGTTGTCTAAATTCTCGGGAATTGTGGTTTGTAAGCTGGTTTTCTTTGCCTTATGTTTAAAAACCACCTATGAGTGAGTACATGTGATAATTGTCTTTTTTTTGATCATATCTTCATAGAAGATAATTGTCTTTCTGTGTCTGGGTTACTTCACTCAAAATAATGCTTTCTAGTTCCATCCATTTTCCTGCAAAATTCAAGCTGTCATTATTTTTTTCTGCTGTGTAGTACTCCATTGTGTAAATGTAACACATTTTTTTATCCATTCTTCAATCGAGGGGCATTTAGGTTGTTTCCAGGTTCTGGCTCTGACAAATAAAGCTGCTATGAACATAGCTGAGCACATGTCCTTGTGGCACGATTGAGCATGCTTTGGGTATATACCTAAAAGTGGTATTATTGGATCTTGAGGAAGGTTGTTTCCTGATTTTCTGAGAAGTCACCACACTGACATCCAAAGGGGTTGTACCAGCTTGCATTCCCACCAGCAATGCAGAAGTGTTCCCTTTTCCCCACAACCTTTCCAGCATAAGTTGTCATCAGTGTTTTTGATCTTGGCCATTCTTACAGGTGTAAGATGGAATCTCAGAGTTGTTTTGATTTGTATTTCTCTGATGACTAAGGATGTTGAACATTTCCTTAAGTGTCTTTCAGCCATTTTAGATTCCTCTATTGAGAGTTCTCTGTTTAGGTCTGTGCTCCATTTATTTAATTGGATTATGTGTTCTTTTGGTGTCCAGTTTCTTGAGTGCGTTATATATTTTGGAGATCAGACCTCTGTCTGATATGGGGTTAGTGAAGATCTTTTCCCATCCTGTAGGCTGTCGTTTTATCTTGTAGGCTGTCGTTTTATCTTGTTGACCGTGTCCTTTGCTTTACAGAAGCTTTTCAGTTTTGGGAGGTCCCATTTATTAATTGTTTCTCTCAGTGTCTGTACTGCTGGGGTTCTATTTAGGAAGTGGTTCCCTGTGCCAATGCGTTCAAGTGTACTTCCCACTTTCTCTTCTATAAGGTTCAGTGTGGCTGGCTTTATATTGAGGTCTTTGATCCATTTGGATTTGAGTTTTGTACATGGTGATAGATAGGGGTCTATTTTCATTTTTCTACATGTTGATATCCAGTTATGCCAGCACCACTTGTTGAATATGCTTTCTTTTTTCCATTTGATATTCTTTGCTTCTTTATCAAATATCAGGTGTTCAAAGATGTGTGGATTGACATCCGGGTCTTCTATTCAGTTCTGTTGGTCCTCCTGTCTGTTCTTATGTCAGTACAAGGCTGTTTTCAGTACTGTAGCTCTGTAATATAGTTTGAAGTCAGGGATTGTGATGCCTCCAGATGATTTTTTTCAGGACAGGGTTTCTCCGTGTAGCCCTGGCTGTCCTGGAACTTGCATTGTAGACCAAGCTGGCCTCAAACTCAGAGACCCACCTGCTCTGCCATCAGAGAGCTGGCATTAAAGGCATGCACACCACACCCAACTTGCCTGTATGTTTGTAAATGTACCATGTACATGCCTGGTGCCTGCAGAGATAAGTTGAGGGCATTAGATCTGCTGGAACTAATGTTACTGATGATCGAGAGCCATCATGTGGTTGCTGGAAACTGAACCCGGTACTCTGCAAGAGCAGCCAGAGCTCTTAACTGCTGAGTCATCTCTCTAATAGCCCCCTCAATGTCTGGAAGATTTTACATGTAAGACTCTGAAAAAACACGTGGTTCTTTTTGATTATTATATAAAACATTAATTGATACTTTGATAGCACTCATGATCCATGTGCATTTTGGGGACAGGGCACTTGGCAAATGCTGTATAATTGAGCTGTATCCCCACTCCCATGGGTACTGTTCTAAGGTTTATATATGCATTAACTTAATAATACATCTTATGAGTTAAGCACTATTACGTCCTTCAATTTACCAATAAGAGACCAGTGCACCAGGAAGTTAAGTAACAAGTACATGATCATGGATATTGTACCTCATTCTTTTTGTTGATGAGTGTTATTTAGGAGGCCCGATTCTAGCTTCATCTGTGGAACCCTTGACAGTTTTACCTTGCTTGCTTTTATCTTTTTTTTTCCCGTCCTTTTTTTTTTTTTTTTTTTTTGATTTTCGAGACAGGGTTTCTCCGTAGCTTTTGGTTCCAGTCCTGGAACTAGCTCTTGTAGATCAGGCTGGCCTCGAACTCACAGAGATCCGCCTGCCTTTGCCTCCCGAGTGCTGGGATTAAAGGGGTGCACCATCACCGCTTGGCTTAAAGAGCTGATTTTTAAAGTTTTACCTGGAGCCAATTGTTATTTTTCCAAATGGATGGAAATCATATCCCAACAGGCACACAAGGCAAAAGATCTGATCATCTGAGCTGTGGGTGGAAGACCTTTCACAGATTCCTACGGGAAAGGAGAGAGCCTGTTTTCACTGACTGCTGTTTATCCAGCTAGAGATCCTAACACATCTACTGATGATCTCTTTTCAGAACTGGTGGAGTCTCTTTCATTGCAGGGATCATATGCTGGAAAAATCCATTCTATTGGTGATGCCTTCAGAAATTTCAAAAATCTCAGATCCTTAGATTTATCAAGGAATTTGATCACTAGCCTAAAGGTGGGTTCCATAATCCATAATTAGCCAGGTCAACTCAATTCATAGTCTCATGAGAAGAAATAAGAGATTTCTTATTAGAAAACGCTAGCCTGGGAAGTATAGGATCTTCTTTTTAAATGTTCCCCAACTATATTTTATTACTTTCTATAAAATTCTTTCACCTTTATGCTTAAAGTTTTTCTTATGAAATATTAGGTAAAATTTATTTTTTGTTCTCAGGGAAAACTTTATGAAACTTGCATTGCCAAGTGCAATAGTACACATCCCAATGCAAGTAAAAAAATTAAGATTCTGACTTGCAAACATACAGATTCTTAGTCCCCATTCTGAGAGGAAGTCTGGGTGGGCTTAGGACACACCCAGAGATTCGGGTGATGATGGTGCACAGGACACATGACTTAGGACACACCCAGAGATTCGGGTGATGATGGTGCACAGGACACATGGCTTAGGACACACCCAGAGATTCGGGTGATGATGGTGCACAGGACACATGATTTAGGACACACCCAGAGATTCGGGTGATGATGGTGCACAGGACACATGGAAAACGCTTGCCTGTTTTGTCACTGTGAATTCTTTTCTAGGAAGATCAAAAAATGGTGATCTCAATAAAAACCAAAAAATGTTCATGTCAGGGGAACAGACGGCAATACATGAAGTAGGAAGAAGGGCTCAGCTGCTAAAGTGCATGCTGGGCAAACATGATGTCTTCATTCTAGATCCCAGAACCCATAAAAGGTCAAGGTCTGGTGAAGCAAAGATAGGATGATCTCTGGAGCTTGCTGACCAACCAGTGAACTCCAGGTTCAATGACACACTCTGTCTCAGAAAACAAAGTGGTGCCAGGTATAGTGGCACATGCTTTTAATCCTAGCACTTCGGAGGTAGAGGATCTCTGTGAGTTTGAGGCCTATATAGTGAGACCCAGAACAGAGTTCCAGGAGCTAGACAGTAAGACTGTCTCAAAAACAAACAACAACAATTAAAAAAAAAGGTAGTGAGCAATTCGACGAAGATTCTTAAGTCATCCTTTGACCTACACACACACACACACACACACACACACACGAAGAGACAGATTTTGAGTTGAACAGTGTTGGGGACTGGAGAGATGGCTCAGTGGTTAAGAGCATTGCCTGCTCTTCCAAAGGTCCTGAGTTCAATTCCCGGCAACCACATGGTGGCTCACAACCATCTGTAATGAGGTCTGGTGCCCTCTTCTGGCCTACAGACATACACACACACAGACAGAATATTGTATACATAATAAATAAATAAATAAATAAATAAATATCTTTTAAAAAAAGACAACAACAACAAAAAAAAAAAAACAGTGTTTATAAGGACCAGCAATGTGAAGTTGCCTAATATACTTTTTTTTTCTTTCAGGGCATTCAGTATTTATGTTCACTCCAAGATCTGAACTTATATTATAACAACATTCCTTCATTAGTGGAGGTGTCCCGACTACAACCCTTGCCCTACCTCAAAGAACTAGATTTGAGACTCAATCCTGTTGTAAGGAAAGATACAGATTACAGGCTTTTTGCCGTGTACACGCTGCAAACTCTGGAAAAACTGGGTGAGATCCTCCCTCCTCTTGCATTTCTTTAAGAACTTTACTGAAGTAAGCTGCCTCTTAACCTTTGGAAGTTGAGCCAAAGTGTGCACTGGCAGGAGACATTTGTTTATCAGTCAACATTTATGGAACTCTGTGTTGGCAGGATGTATGACAAGTACTTTTATTGTTTATTGAATGACCATCTATGATTTTATCAGTTACTTCCACCTTTAGTTTTGTTCTGCTGATGGTTTCTCCACTACTTCCTCCCCAACAGAACATTTCTAAGTTGAGACTTATTTTTTCAGGTGCCCAGTTTTATCAATTATAGTAGTAAAAGAAGTCCAATGCTAGTTTACAAGGAACAAAAACTATTCCTGAGAATGTGCTAGTCTGCATTTATTTCCTTATAATTTCATTGCTTAATATATATTTCCTATTGATAGAAAATTTAATTTCAAATGGCCCTGGAAAAGTTATTGTTGGGAAACTAAGTTAAAAACTATTTCAGAAAAATGTGACATTAGGTCTTAATATGAGGTTGTTTGTTGTCCAAACTTTGCTTTCCTGAAGGAGTAGTTGACCTGGGTAGCAATTGTTGCTATGACATCTGAGTTACTGCTTGCTCCAGTGACAACATAATAGAATTGTGTTGTGACTTGTCTCTAATGCATGAAGATGAGTCTGGTCTTCAGTTTTTCCTCTGTAAATATGGTTTTCTGACCTACTACTGTTGACTCTAAAAAAGAAAAATGCTCAGACCCCGGTTTTTGCCTCCAGATGACCGAGCCGTGCGTGATAGTGAGAGGAAAGCTGCCAAGCTGCACTTCAGTCAGCTGGGAAACAGGGAAAATTTTCTTTTAGAGGTGGAAAAAAGGTAAGAAAATTTTCTTTTAGTTTTATTGAAGGGAATTTTTAGTTTTCTTTCCTTATTTTCCAGCAGAATTCTCAGATCTGGAATAAAATTGTGTATTTACAAACAGGTCCATGGGAGAAAATCAAGCCCTCTTTGTTCTTGAACTGTAGTTCCTTTTGGATGTAATTGCTGTAAATTCTCCATCATTGTCACAACGTATCAACAGGGACACTACAAGATTTCTACCCTCTCTTGTCAGAATTACCATCGGTGCAAGGTCTTTTCTTGTTGAACTAGAATTTCATCACCATAGGCAAATTTCTTAACAAAACAAAAACTCTACAAAGCAGAGTAGAAAGAAACCTCGAAGCTCTCAAGTATCTAGATAGAGTTTTCCACTTCTTGTTATAAAGTCCTCTTAAAGGAAGATGTATCTGCTACACTAAACCCTGACTTTTGAGAGTTAGCCTTACTAGGGCTGGTGAGATAGCTTAGTTGATAAAAGTACTTGCTACCAAGCCTGGCAACCTGAGTTCAGTGCCTGGGACTCACATGGTAAAAAGGAAAAACTGGCTCCTGAAAGTTGTCTTCTGATTTCCATAAAGATGCTGTGGCACACACATGAATGTACATACCACACTGAAATGAATACATGTAATTTGAGACTTTTTAATTAGCTACATTAGGTTTTTTAATTTGATAGAAATTATTCATGGTGTAAATAATTTTTAAGAAGTCAAAATTACTCTATTTTGCTACTGAGAGTTAACTATAATACTTTTCTTTGAATTCTAAATACACGTGAGTGTATTTATTAGTCTGTTCATTTGGTCTAATGTATTACTCACCACCTAGAAATAAATACTAGTTATATTTCTTTGTGACTGGGGAGGTGATTTACTCAGGAAAAAGTGCCTGCTGCACAAACATGAGGACAGTATTTTGGAGTTCCAGAATCCATATTAACAACAGCCGCAAAGACAATAAAAATAAAAAAGAGGCATAGTGGCACATGTCTGTAACCCCAGTGCCAAAGCAGCAAAGACAAAAGGATCTGGGGGCTCACTGGCCAGCTAGCCCAGCCAAATAGATGTGCTCCAGGTTCCATGGAAGACTAACTCTAAAAACAAATAGATGGAGGGCAGTCAAGGAAGATAACTGACATCAGTTTCTGGCCTCCACAAATACACACTCACATACACACACACACACAATAAATACAGTAATATTATTAGATATATGTGTATGTTACATGTACATGTGTGATTTGTGTGTGTAATTTGTGTATGTATACATATCTGACTTTATAGTATTTAGGTTCCTATATATATGGTGTTTAACAAGATATCATAAGCATATATCCACATTATTTTTCTATTCTTCATCATAATAATTCTGTTACTTACCTATTTACCTTGAGTATTGAGGATTGAACCCAAGTCCTTTGGCATCTTAGGCAAGTCCTCTACCACTGAGCTATTCCCCCAACCCGTATTGTTTACTACTTATTTTCTTCCCCCTTATTAGAATATAAACTCATGAAACTAATGAGAGTAGGACTTTGTTTATTGTAGTATCTTTAGGTGCCTATAGCAATGACTGGTTTACAGAAGTTGTTAAAAAAAAAAACAAACAACTTCTGTTTGTTTAATGAGGAAAACTGGGGCTGATCAGATGGCTCACGGGGTCTAAAGGTGCTTGCTATGCAAGTCTGGTGACCTGCGTTTGATCTCTGGACCTTCTATAAAGATGGGAGGAGAGAAGCAGCTCCACACGGTTGTCTTTTAACCTCTATACACACACAGTGGCATACTTGCCCATGCATACACATTATGCATACACAGTAATGGTGAAGATGATGATGATGATGAATAAATGAAGCCAATATCTGCTGATCTGACATCTTCTTTTCCAGTGATTTTAGCTTTATTTTATTTATTTATTTGGTTTGGTTTGGTTTTCGAGACAGGGTTTCTCTGTATAACAGTCCTGATTGTTCTGAAACTTGCCTTGTAGACCAGGCTGGCCTCAAACTCACAGAGATCTGCCTTCTTCTGCCTCCCAAGTGCTGGGATTAAAGGCATATGCCACCACTGACTGATGATTTTAGCTATCTTTGTTCTGATCTTTGTTTCATGGTATAACCTTCAGAAAGGATCCTTAATTTTCTATTTTTTTCTTGTCTCCATATTTTTAAATGTAATATTTATTGAGGTTAATTTACATAAAAATAAAATTTATCTTACTGTAAACAAATGGAATTTTTAAATATTTATATATAAAATATATATAGTAAACCAAATCCTATTTTAAATATATTGTAATTTCCTGTTTACTATGAGATAGAGATAAATCAATATATACTGAATGAAATTTCTACTTAGATAAAGAATGCCATCATTAATCTGTTAAAGTTACCTTTAAGTGACTGCTAATCCAGAAGTTAAGATATTCTACTATGTTCAATATCGCAATGTTTTATACAGTCCCCAGTATATTAGATAGTTCTTAAAGGCTCTCTGAGTCTCAGTTTACCTACCTATAAAAGGGGGATAATAGTAGAGGGGATTTTTAAAATTCATTTTTAATGGTTTATTTTGTGTATATTAGTGGTTTGCTTGCATGTATGTCCATGTAAGGGTGGCAGATCCCCAGGAACTGGAGTTACAAACAGTTGTGATGTGGTTGTTGGAAATTGAATCTGGGTTTTCTGCTCTTAACTGCCGAGCCCTGTAGAGGGGCTTTTATGATTAAATAAAATGATGAGTATCAAGAGCCTGCACACGGGCTACGTTTCCTGTATTTCCCAAATAACTACCTCAAGTACAACACTTCCCTCTTTAATCTGCTTTTCTACCTAACAGCTACAGTAGCCTCGTCTATAATTTGTGCTAGCAGAACCATGTGACTTAACTATGCTATTTTCATTTTAAACCATAGCCTCTCTATTCTTTAGACTTAAGTTTCAGTTAAAAAAAACCAGAAAATTCTGAATTTTCTGACTTTCCCACTTAAAGGTTGGTGTTCTTTTTTTTTTATCATAGTTTTCATTATAAATATTATGACTTAAAAATCGTGGCCTCTACTGAGATATCTGTAAAGTGTGGTTATATTAATATGTCCTAGAGCATTTGGGAGAAAATGAAGAACTAATATTTTCTAAGCAGCATAGACTGGTGATATCAGAAGCGTTCTTATGAGTTTTAAATAAATCCTTGTCTGTGACAGCTCTAGGGAGAAGACAATGAAAAACTGTGTAACAGATGAGGGCTGTGCATCAAAAGTCAATCCTGAGATTGACACCAGGATCGAAACAGGTCAGCATTGTTTCTGTGATCACAAAATAACCAAGGCATCAGTTGTCTTTGCTACCATAGCCAATCTGGGGAAGAATGATGACAAAGTAATTGTGAAAACAGGAATTCAAAACAAGTCCAATATTTACTGGCTGATTCTTTTTCTCTCTTTCTCACTGCCAGAAGTACCCTATGTTATACAGGTGTAACCCAGCACCTTTCAAAACAAGCTGTATACTCAAGGAATTCAGTTTCATTTACATCCTTTATATCTTTTGTGTACCCTAAAACTACATTACCCATCCCCACAGGCTCCTGGGCATTGATTGTTAAAGTAATTTATTTCCTTAGTCAGAGACTGGTGATTCACCTGTATCCATTGCTGCTGGCACCCTGATCCTCCTAGGCTTTCCAAACAAGCAGCTTCCCAGCTGCAGAATCTCTTGTGTGTGTTATACATAATTTGACTGCCCCTTCTTGCATAAGCTGAATTAGACTCCACTAATATTATTCCATTAGCACAGTCAAGGATTCATTCCATGAGTTAAAATATACAATGAGTGTAAAGTATACAGTCTCTATTGAGAGCAAACAGTCTTAGTAGACAGCCCATTTTCAGAGGGTTTGGAAGCACCATTATTGGTATTCCAGTACAACTAAAGTGGTTATCCCTCATTAATGGCCATGCCTCAGACATGGGAGAAAGCTTTCCATCAGAGAAAGTGTATCTGACGTGCCCTTGTGTATTTGCCTGCCATTTTCATGCCGTCTATGTCAGATGACCTTCACTTTCTTCCCAGCAAAGAACTCTAATAACAAGAGATTGGCTTTGTAGTTCAGATAGTAAAAGTTTTCAGTTGCTAACATATATTGCTTCATTTTTCTGACTTTGTAATCTATCCATGTGAACATTTCCACAGAATCTCATGATAAATTGTAATTTTTCTTCCCCCCTTGATATCTCAGTGAATATAAATGATAGGACTATGGGTTGCTTTGTTTTGCATTAAAAGGTGTTTTTATATTTAGAATAGATGCAATTTTTAAATAGTTTTGGCAAATGCTGAAATGTATGAAAAACAATGTTGTGCTTACTCAGAATCTCACCACAAAAGAGAATCACGATTACTACTCTGGCCAGTTTTTTCTTTTAGGTACACACATTTGTATGTCCATTTTCATATGAGAAAAGTGCTTTGAAGCAAAATTTGACTTCTCCCTTATATGAGCTGAATTAGAGCTAGACTTCGTTAATATGATATATCATTAGTGCATGTAATAATTTGTTCCAAGAGTTAAAATGTCTTTAAGTTTACCGTCTTTACTGAGAATAAATTGCTGCACTAGGCAGCCAGTTTCCAAAGGTTCTTTGAGGTACCATCTGCTGCCTAATTTTTTAATATAAAATTTATTTTGCTCCTTTGAGACATTAAAGAGCTTTGTTTCCCACTGCAAATTGTGTTTGTGCTAGATCCTTGGGGAGGATGGCCGTTGGTAATGCATTATGACTAATGTGGTTTTGCCTTGTTAACGGCCATGCCTCAGGCTTCCTACAAAACAGCTCCCACCTGCTCAGCTGTTCAGAACAGTGTTTTTGAATAGGCAGGGAAGTTACACTGTTTGAATTCTTGTCCTGATTTCTTTCTTTCTTTCTTTCTTTCTTTCTTTCTTTCTTTCTTTCTTTCTTTCTTTCTCCCCCCCTCCTCCCTGTTCTCTTATGAGAGAACACATAATCTTTGACACTCTTCTCACACCCTCAAAATAAGCATACCTGGGCTTTATCTTTAGCCTCCCTGTTCTTTCTCTTCCCTTTGTCCTTGTTGATATAACCCATTTTCATTTTTTATTTTTTTTCCCAAGACAGGGTTTCTCTGTAGTCTTGGCTGTCCTGGGACTTACTCTGTAGATCAGGCTGCCCTCAAACTCAGAGACCTGCCTGCCCCTGCCTCCTGAGTGCTGGATTAAAGGTGTGCCCTGCCGCTACCCCCACTCTCACCACCCTGACACATTTTATTTATAAAGTAAATATATTTATTATTTGTTCTCTATTTTCTCATTTATTAAGAATACTAGTCTAGCCGGGCAGTGGTGGCGCACACCTTTAATCCCAGCACTCGGGAGGCAGAGGCAGGCGGATCTCTGTGAGTTCGAGGCCAGCCTGGTCTACAAGAGCTAGTTCCAGGACAGGCTCCAAAGCTACAGAGAAACCCTGTCTTGAAACCCCCCCAAAAAATATTCTAGTCTAGCTTGACAACTGTACCAGTGTCTCACCAGCCCCTCATTGCTACTAACTAGAATCATCTTGGTCTAACATTCCAGCCCCTCAAACTAAATGTCCCCCCAGAGCAGACAAAACCTTAAGAGGTCCTTGTGTTTCATGGGAATCATCCCAACTCTGCTATTATCCTGGCTCATAATCACATGGGTGTTGTATTAGCTTTCTTTATATTGCTATGATAAACACCACTACCAAAAGCAACTTGGAGAGGAAAGGATTTATTGCCTTACAGTTCGCAATTTACAGTCCATCATTGAAGGAAGCCAGGAAGGAACTCAGTCAAGCAGGGCAGAAACCTAGAGGCAAGTACTGAAGCAGAGACCATGGAGGAATACTGTTTTCTGGCTTCCCTAAGATTTTCTCAGCTTGCTTTTTTTTTTTTAAACTAGAACCTAGGACCATCTTCCCAGAGGTAACAATGGCTGGGCCCCCCCACATCAATCATTAGTCATGACAGTGTCCTATAGACTTGCTCACAGGTCAGTTTGATAGAGTCAGTTTCTTGATTGAGGTTTCCTCTTCCCAGATGACTTCAGCTTGTGTCAGGTTGACAAAAAACTAACTAGCACCAGGGTTTCATGCTACTGCTCCTCCAAGTTTATGTCCTTCAGTGTGATCCTGAGCCCTCCTTTCCCTCCCTCCCTCCCTCCCTCCCTCCTC
>PVIU01021105.1:0-32355 GCA_004026605.1 Ondatra zibethicus | reverse complement strand
AGTGGTATTGCTGGATCCTGAGGTAGGTTGATTCCCAATTTCCTGAGAAACCACCACACTGATTTCCAAAGTGGTTGCACAAGTTTGCATTCCCACCAGCAATGGATGAGTGTTCCCCTTACTCCACATCCTCTCCAGCATAGGCTATCCTTGGTGTTTTTGATTTTAGCCATTCTGACAGGTGTAAGATGGTATCTCAGAGTTGTTTTGATTTGCATTTCCCTGATCACTAAGGAAGTTGAACATGACCTTAAGTATCTTTTGGCCATTTGAACTTCTGTTGAGAATTCTCTGTTCAGATCATTACCCCATTTTTTAATTTGGTTATTTAGAATTTTAATGTCTAGTTTCTTGAGTTCTTTATATATTTTGGAGATCAGACCTTTGTCTGATGTGGGGTTGGTGAAGATCTTCTCCCATTCAGTAGGATGCCTTTTTGTCTTAATGACTGTGTCCTTTGCTTTACAGAAGCTTCTCAGTTTCAGAAGGTTCCATTTATTCATTGTTGCTCTTATTGTCTGTGCCACTAGGGTTATACACAGGAAGTGGTCTCCTGTGCCCATGTTTTGCAGGCTACTTCCCACTTTCTCTTCTATCAGGTTCAGTGTGGTCGGATTTATATTGAGGTCTTTAATCCATTTGGACTTGATTTTTGTGCATGGTGATAGATAAGGATCTATTTTCATTATTGAATTTTGCATGCAAATGGATGGAAATAGAAAATACTATCCTTAGTGAGATAACCCAGACCCAAAAAGATGAATATGGTATGTACTCACTCATTAGTGGACTCTAGCCATAAACAAAGGACATTAAGCCTATAGTTCACAAGCCTAGAGAAGCCAAATAGCAAGGTGAACCCAAAGAAAAACATATATAGATCATCCTGGAAATTGGAAGCAAACAAGATAGCCGGGCAAAAGTTGGGAGCACGGGGGGGGGTGGAGGGGAAGAGGGGGAAGGAGAAGGGAAGGACTGGGGAGAGCTTGGGAGAGTGGGAGGGTGGAGATGGAGGAAGGGCAGATGTTGGAGCAGGGAAGAAGATATCTACATTAAGGGAGCCATTTTAGGGTTGGCAGGAGACTTGGCTCTAGGGGGGATCCCAGGTGTCCACGGGGATGTCCCCAGCTAGGTCCTTGGGCAGCAGAAGAGAGGGTGCCCTAACTGGCCTTGTCCCATAGTCACAATGATGAATACCTTGAATATCACCATAGAAATTTCGTCCATTGGATGGAGATAGAGACAGAGACCCACATCCACATCAGAGCAATGGACTGAGCTCCCAAGGTCCAGTTGAAGAGCAGAAGGAGGGAGAAGATGAGCAAGGAAGTCAGGGGTTGGTCCACCCACTGAGACAGTATACCTGATCTAATGGGAGCTCACCAAATCCAGCTGGACTGGGACTGAATGAGCATGTGATCAAACCAGACTCTCTAAATGTGGCTGCCAATGGGGATGGACTGAGAAGCCATCGATAATGGCACTGAGACCTGTCTCTTCTGCATGTAATGGCTTTTTGGGAACCTAGTTTACTTGGATGCTCACCTTCCTAGGCTGGGATAGAGGGGGGAGGGCCTTGGACTTCCCACAGGGCAGGGTACCCTGCCCTCTCTTAGGGATGGAGGGGGAGGGAGGAGGGTTAGTGGGGGAGTGGGAGGGGACTGGGAGAAGGGGAGGAAGTGTAAATTTTTGAATGGAAAAAAAATAAAAATAATAAAAACAAAAGAAATCATCTTGAAGACAACAAGACATTAAGTGAGACAAACAATTGTTAACTGGAATTTAGAGATTAAAGTTTTGCATCCCTCCTACTGGCCACAGCAGATGCCTCCAAAGTACAGATGTGCCAGCAGACGGCTCATTGTCACAAATATCATCTAATGACCAAGGAACTGAAGGCAGAAGGGTGATATTTTAGTGAACACCTTTTTGGAAATTTCTCTGGAATTCAAAATCTAATCTGCCTCTGCATCCAAAGAAGGTTAGTGACATTTCTCAAAGTAGGAGACAAATTCGGGGGCATGTGTAGTCACAGCAGGGCAGGGAAATTCCATTTGTAGGCCTTTCAGGAAGGGAGGGGGTGGGGAGAGAGAGAGAGAGAAAGAAAGAGAGCTCTTCTGAAAAGCTAGAAGGTTGAAAGGGAAAAACAAGGATGGAAGGGGGGTGAATTTTCGCAAGTGGAGTAGAAGCCAGACAACGTTTCACTATGAACAGAGTCCATCTTAGAGATGAGAAGTGTAACACTGTATGTTTGAACTCTGAGCCTTCTTCCCATTGTCATTTGAAATCAAATGAGTAAGTGGAGCAGGTGGCTGGATGTGTGATCACCAATCACCTTTGGAATCCTGAGCAACACAAAAGGAAACTTTGTGCTGATATTGGTAAAGAGCAAAGCTTTCCCTAAATGACTCCACATATACTACTATAATCTTTAAAGACACCCATACTGTCAGCACATGTTCGTTCCTATCTCCCCCACACTTTGTATTGGTTTTGTAACAGGATTATATGACCTCAAATTCACTATACAGTCAAAGATGGCTTTGAATTCTGATCCTCCTGCCTCCTCCTCCTGAGTGTTGGGATCACAGGCTTGTAACAGCATGCTTAATTGATGCAGTTCCCAGGATCAGCCTCAGGGCTTTGTGCATCCAGACAAGCACTCTCCCAGATGGGTTACACTCCCAGTTCAACGTTTTGCCTTTTATTCAACATACTGACTTTCATCTTTATAACACTGAATATCTTTCTAAAGGTATTATTTTATACAACTGTATGGCCGTCTTAAACACTTCATTGTTTGCAGTTAGTTTTCTGTTTTAAGATATCAACACAAATGTTCTTGCTTGTGGATTTTGATAAACTGCTTTCTGGGGCAAGAAAGCTTCTATTCATTAAAGGGTCAGTGTCTCTGGAATATTCCATATTAGAAATTTAGAGTTATTAACCCAGAAAATCAGTTGGCTTCAAATCAAAGACTAATTATTTCATATGCACCAGTGTATGGAGGCCAGTATTTTGTTGGGCAGTTGAAGCCATCCAGTTCTATCCAGAGAAGGCAGATGCATAGACCTTCACCTCCACCTGGTTGAGAACATCTTTGACAGATACGGCAGGTTCTGGCCCGGAAGCTGCACTGATGCTCTTCCTGTCTTTTCTCTGGGATTCTGGAAAAAAAATGCCAGAAAAAAGCAACTCAGGACCCTCTTTTTGAAGCCAAGGAACATTCCTAGAATCCATCACAAGCAAAACACTCTTGGCCCTGAAAGGCTAATTCATCTCTGAACTAGAGAATCAGGGAAATTTAGGTGACTGAATCTCCTGATACTTACTTTAATTACCCTGATAACCTTTCTCAGCTTTCAACTTTTGTAAAATTGTGTCTTCTGACCAAAAGTAGATGGCTTTGTGAATTACGGCATTGAAGTAAAGGTCAAATCTGATTTTAATAATTTCTACCTAATATTGGATTTGCTGAGATGTTTATGGGTGGCATGTGCTGATGTCTACAACTTACTTTGAGTGCACTAATAATAATAACAACAACAAAAATATCATAGCTGATGGGCAAATAAAGTCATGACAAAGTCAATGTCAGGAGAATGTTAGTTGTAGAATGTAGGTGGACTTCTTTTAACCTTTCTCTGTGATGTTTTTCATAATAAATTTTTTTAAAAGCATTAAAATCAAATAGAAAGGAAAACTGGAAAACATCCATAAAGTTACTCCCCTTTGCCTCCTCTCTTTGCTCCCGACTCTAGTATGTGGTACAGCATCTATGGAACAGAACTGTAAAACCCAATTCCAAGCTACTAGGATGTTCCTACAGCTAGCAGGATTTTTCTATGGCATGAGTTAGCAAATTTTGTTTCTGAGTAAGCCAGTTAGTGAACACTTGAGATTTCATAGGCATAAGTCTGTTATAATTGCTCAGTTCCGCCATTATGTAGCAAACGCAATCACATACAATAATTCATTAGGACACGGTTGCTCTACTCCAATTGATTTCGCTTTGAGAAAGCAGGTGTGACTGACTCACTTTTCTGTTTCTAGGCTTCAAATACTAACTTTCCACCAAGGAACAGGGGTAAATATGACTAGATGTCAACGGTTTATGTAAAGGTGTCATAGGTAACTAGAAAGGTTATAACAAAGTGAAATAACAGGCTTCTCCGTGCACACTCCACACACCATCTCCTTTCACAGGGAAGAAGATTCTTTGTTTCATTACTGAACCCAAGGTCTGATACACAAGCATCTTTGAGAGAGGTGATATGTTCATACTAATTTCAATGACTGTGAACAATCCATCTCAGATCCCAACTTCTGAGCAGGTTTTTTTAATACCAGAATAAATATGCGCAACAAGTAATGGAGTTAAACTCCCAATGAACACCTGCCCATGCCAGAAAGCTTGGCCTACAAGAAGGCTGTCGGAGCCCTTGTAGGCTTACACTTTAGTAAAGATAGACACTAGAAATTATGCATTGTATCATAGGAAAGCAAATACTACTGGGGAGAAAAGAGTAAGAGGACTGAGCATGCTAGGTCAGTGTGGGGATTGTAGTATTGATGGGATAGTCAAGATAAGATTCATTAGTAAACCGAGCTACATCCCATATCAACCTTGGGTTTTTGCAACAGACTTATAGACTAGTATGGCCTGGAACTCTCAATGTAGCCCAAGCTGATGTTAAACTTGTGAGAGATAACTCCAGTTTAGACCAATAAGTAGCAACAGAGGTCTTGAAAAGTGGTCCAGTGTTTGGCACATTTAGAAGATAGTGCTAGCCATGGTTCATGATGGATGGATCATTGCATTTTTAAGGAAGAGTAATAAAAATATAGCCTAGCTTGGTTGGTTTGACCCACTAGATGGATGGGTGGAGCTGCTATTAACTGAAGAGGCGAAGACTATAGAAGGAGGTAGTTGTAGGGATTAATCAGGAAGTCTGCTTTCAACATGCTAAAACGGGCATATCTATTAGATATCCCAAATAGAGATGGACACATTAACAATGGAATATAAGTGTCTGAAATCCAAGGGGTCTTGGTTAAAACCCAAAATAATCATATTTAAAGTAATAGAGCTGGATGATTCTTCCCGGTTGGGTAGCATAGAGGTAGAAGGTGCTATGCAGGCTGCTGTTGGAGAAAGCCATTGGTGGTCTTATCCAGATATAGAGCCATATTGTTTTTTGTTTTTTTGATTACTAATTGTTTATTGAAAACAGTAAGAGGTTCCATGACACCAAATAAAGCAGTTCTGAGATTTCCCCAAGATAAATTTAACAGCTCCAGCTTCTTCCGTGTTTATCAAAATACAAGAGAAGAAAGTAGAGGTCATCTTTCGATGGCAAATCGTATCCTTGCAGGCTGAGGGAGAAAGCTACTTCACACATGGAGATGGGGGTGCTCCAGGATGTGGGTCTGGAATGGATTGACCCTCCGGGCTTGCACGCTGCTCCTGCTGGTGAGTCGCAGGCCTTCTGCCAACGCGTCCAAGTGGGCTGAAGAGTAAGCTGGGTATGTAAGCTGCCACCTGGCCTGGCTGCACACCACATACAAGCCAGGCCCTGCACCCCACAATGGCTCCCAGCCCACCCCTAGGTGACCATGTGAGTACAAGTACAAGCACAATGCTATGGAATGCAGGTGACCCAAAGACAGGCGAGTCACGGGGGCTCTACTGTGACCATGCAATGGATGGGGGTTTGTTCCCATGGGGGAACAGGTGATCGGATGGACTAGCATTCAGGCCATTACTGCAAAACCTACACTAGGCATAGTCTCCGTTCAGTGTGCTCAAGTGTTCTTGTCCTGCATTTTTTTAACTATTTTTAAAAAATGCACTGAGTTTGGGTAAAAACCAACCACCAAATGGACACCAGTCTACAGTCTAATGGCTCCTGGAGGCCAGGTGCTCCCATACCAAATCCCTTCTCAGTACTGACAGTGATTCTCTTTTTACAATAAAAAAAGCTAAGTAATATTGCATAGGAGTACCAGAGACTGCCTCAGTGGAAACAGAAACTATTTGCATTAAATAAAAACCTGGCTGCAGGCTGCGTCTGCACATGTACAGCACGGTGCCATGCACACTGTGACCAACCCATGGAGACAGCTTCTGGCACTCAGGACCACAGAGAGGAAAGTGGAGGGTGGAGAAGAGGAAGTGAGGGGGAGGGAGGGGTCTGGTTCACTTCTGGTTCCGGAGCTGATTGGACAGTCAGTCTAGTCCTTCACAGAACCCGTCTGAGCTGGTGGCACAGGTGGCCTGAATGTACCCGTTCCTGTGGCGTAGAGAGTGCAGCCCCAGCTTGCCCGTGATTTCGGCCACATTCATGGCATTGGGAAGGTCCTGCTTGTTGGCAAGGACCAGGAGAACAGCGTCTCATCTTCAGCTAGCATCCTCATGAGCTCTTCTCGGGCCTCATTCACACGCTCTCTGTCATTGCTGTCCCCTATGAGGATCAAGCCTTGGGTGTTCTGGAAGTAGTGGCGCCACAGTGGCTGGATCTTGTCCTGGTCGCCCACATCCCACATGGTGATGCTAATATTCCTGTACTCAACTGTCTCCACGTTGAAACCAATGGTGGGAATGGTGGTCACAATTTCATCCAGCTTCAGTTTGTATAGAATTGTTGTCTTTGCTGCAGCATCCAGGCCCACCATGAGAATGTGCGTTTCTTTTTTGCCAAAAAAGCCCTTGAAGAGGTTTGCAAAGATATTCCCCATGCTTGTGGACAGGTGGAAGCAATACTGCCCCAGAGACCTCTGCGGAAGCAGCTCCCAGCCAATCCATATCCTTACAATATGAACCTTCTATGCATCATATGCCCACTGGTGCAATAGTGGCAAGACCATTTGTGGATTCACCAACTACTTATACTTGTCTTTGAGGCCCAACTCCATGGGAAGAAATACATACCTGGAAATATAAACTTGGTCAAAATCCTATGGCTGGGGAAGTCACAGGCCCTATTGGAGAGCCTACTATTGTTTTGTTAAATAGGCATGTAGCTAAACTGGCCTCTAAATATTTGTGTTTATTCCCATAAATTAGTGCTCCTTTTAGTCTGGGCCAGAGAAGCTTCTTATTGCGGTGTGACACAGTTAACGTAGAGATTCGTCATAATTGCTCAAAGTGCTGAGAATATATAACTTTCACCTGCTCAGCTCTAAATGTGACAGGTATGGTCTGATTACCCTTTCCAAGAACCAAGGAACAGCCCACAAGAGGGGCCAGAAAGATGATGAGCACCGGAGGATGGAGAGGAGTACTATGGAACTCTGTCTTCTGGGTGTGGCATGGCTGTTATAATCATGAACTCACAGCAGCTGTGACCCCCCCCCCGCACATAAAGAGAAGTAGAAGGGGACCTAGTTAGAAAGAAGGGGACAGCCAGAGTAGAAGGAGGAGAGGGAAGTGGGTGTGATTAAATACATTGCATACTTGTATAAAATTATCAAAACAGTTTAAAAATAAAACATAGGTCAAACAAAATTGTTTGAGACAGGGTCTTGCAATGTAGCCCTGGCTGTCCTGGAACTGCTATGTAGACCAGGCTGTCCTTAACCTCACAGAAATGCACCCGTCTCTGCCTCCCAAGTGCTGAACATAGCAAACAATAGAGGTCAGCCACTAACCGGAGAGATATTCTCTCTCTCTCTCTCTCTCTCTCTCTCTCTCTCTCTCTCTCTCTCTCTCTCTCTTTCTCTCTTCTCTCCTCTTTCTTCTGTCTACTCTCTCTTCTCCCTCTTTTCCCTCTCCCTGTCCCTTTGTCTGCTTCAATTATAGCAGGTTCAATACAATATGTAAGGGAACAAGATTCTTCATGTCACAAAGTCAAATCCCATGCTGTGTCCCTTTGGCTGTTGCTTGCATCCAAAAAAATGCCAAGGATCTCACCTGTCAAAGGAGATAACAAAGACTATAATTTGAGTACATTAAATCACGCAACTGGAATCAAAAGTTGGCAGCTAACTGAAACCATAGAAAATACAGAGCCAAAGAAAGTTTCAGAAGAAATAGCAGGGGAAGAAAATAAATCTGACATTTTAACTTAGAGGAAACTACTCTTTCTTGCTGCCTTTGAATGTTTCAAGACCCAAGGGATGTGTTGAAATCCCAGGAGATCGTGCCCAGGTTTTTCCATGATTTTATCATCCCTTCCTTCTCCTTCTCTGAATTATTCTTATTCTAAAATCTATCTACCATGTTGCCATATATAAGCCATGAAGTAAATATGAATCACCATATGGGAAGAGGTATAGAATTAAATCATTTTACCAGGTCGTTGGGTCTGTGCTCTGTTTTCTGTCATGTCTACAACCCTAACCAGAATGATCAACACATGGCAGGCTCTCCATATGATTTGACCAACTCAAAGAATAGCAGTGATATTAGCCCTACCTTTGCTTAAAAGAATGCTTGTTAGATGAGCTCCCAAAGTCCAGTTGAAGAGTGGGAGGAATGAGAATATGAACAAAGAGGTCAAGATCATGATGGGGACACCCACTGAAACAGTCTACCTGAGCTAATGGGAAGAAGCAAGCATAGGACCAAACTAGACCCTCTGCTTGTGGTTGGCAGTTGTATGGCTGGGGCAGACTGCAGGGCTACTGGCAGAGGCACCAAGATTTATCCCTACCACTTGTTCTGGCTTTTTGGAATCTATTCTCTTTGGATGGATACCTTGCTCAGCCTAGATATAGTAGGGAGGGCCTTGGCCCGTCCCCAAAGCAATGTGCCTTACCCTTTCTGAGGAATGGATGGGAGTGAGGCAGGAGGGTATGTGGAGGGAATGGAAGGAGGGGAGGGAGTGGGAACTTAGATTGGTATATATAATGAAAAAAAGATAGTTTTTTTTTCTCTTAAATAACTAAATAAAGGGGAGGAAAAAAAGAATGCTTGTTGAAAAGTCAGGGACTTTAGTCTCCATTGCCCACACAAGGTATCATCATATGACCAGATCATACATGCTCATAGACACATTAACATGCCCGCCAATTCATTAACTAATATAGTACATCAATGCATAATGAAAGGATAACTTGCTTGCATCCTACAGCTGAGTCTAAAATATGCCATCAGAGGGGTAGAGATTAGGCTCAGTGGTTAAGTTTACTGGCTGCTCTTCTGGAGGACCCGTGTTTGATTCCCAGAACTCTCATGTTGGCTCACAACTGTCTGCAGCTCCAGTCCTGGGGTATCCATCCTTTTCTGGTCTCTGCATGCATGTGCTGCACACATACATACTCAGGCAAAAGTAATCCACACACACACAAAATAATAAGTGATATAGATTTAAATGCCGTTAGACTTCTTATACATGACCAGCCAGTATACACCAGGGAAAATATTCAGATGAAAAAAGCCAAATACCAAGATGTGGTCATTACCAATAAAAACTGCCAGTCACACTTTTTCTTTGTGATATTGGCACAGCATACATTTAGCAAAACCAGTCTTACTCCCATTTTTAGACTACTTTCTTTGACACGAATTAAGTCATTTCCTGAGGGCGCACTGGGAGAATTTCTGCTAGTCTTTGAATTCCTTCTGTCTTCCGACAGCAGGCTTGTCTATGGCAATGGAAGTGGTGCTGTAGGACCAGGTCCCACCGGGCACTATTTTCATGCAGTACCAGGTGCCCGCGGCTCATTTCTTTGGCTAGGTTTGCCCTCAGAAGAAACAAGTGTGCTTGGCCTGCTGGCTGATTCCAGTTTTTAACCATTTTCAGAGGCAGACATCATATTGGGTCCCACTTTTACTGACAATTCCAAACTTCTTTCTAGTCTTTAACAAAGCGTAGCTATGGGCGCCTTCGGGGCTGTGTTTTTTGTTCGCTGGTCCCCCCTTTGTCCAAGTGTTGGGCTGAAGTTTTCATTGCTTAGCCTCTGTACTCTTTGGCGTTACCTAATGATTTCCTGCTTCTGGCTCCTGTGAGAGAAGTCAGCGTCAGAAGTCGGGTTTCACCAAGATATTTTCTTGTCCTTTCCAGCACAAAGCTCTAGAAACAAAGGCTGGGTTATCACATGTCCCCAAGAGCTGCCTGGGAAAAGCCAGAGCTGCAGTTATCAGTGCTAGAGCCTTTCTGAAATATGCTTTTGTCTCCGTGGCCATTGCATTCAATCACATCAACAAGTGTTGGCTAAGTGTTGAGCGTGGTTTCCTGTGGGATTGTGTAAGGCCCTGCAGGACAATAAATGCTTCGGGGGCACTGAGTCGTGTAGCCATTTCTGACCTGACAGCCAGAAAAATGTGAGACAATCGGCTACTACAGGAGCTGCTTCACCTCACTGTGGTGGACCCCAGAGAGACAGAAGAAGCCTGAAATGGTATGTTGAAATGGCTGGTGGCTATACAATGTCATAGCCTACAGAAGGATAAGTTCAGACCAAGGTGTTGGGGGGTTGGAGTTTTTTTATTTAATTTTGGAGAGCCCATCACAGTAAATAATAATAATAATAACCACAAAATTAAGAATACAGAAGTGTTGGGCGCCCCCTGGGAATCAAAAGCCAGCTTGAAATTTGGGGACCAGAAGTGGAAAATGCTATTGTCTCGCTGTTAAATCTTCATCTTGCTCAAAAGCTCACTCAGAGAGTCTGCCTGATGGGGTGCATAGCACAGCCAGCTGGATGTAGCTTTGGGCTCTTTCCTCTACTGATTTTCTCCACACCTTTCTTTCCATACTGCCCTTGAACGGCTTTTCACATTCTCTTTATAACTGCTTGAAAAGAGACAGAGTTTTTTTTTTTTAAGCTATACCTTCTTTTCTTTATATTTCCTTCAAGTTCTTTCAGCTACAAACATTTGCTTTTAGGTTTCTGAAGTCTCCCTAAATCCGACACCAAGAATGCTTATTGTGGAAATAGAAATGTGGGAGGCAACTTGTGCATTTGGTTCCGCGACCTTAGTATTTAAAAGTTCTCACTAGCTACCATGACTTCAGTGGACTTCAAAATAGTACAAAAAATTCATGGCTTATGTCAGTGCACCTTAAACACTAGTGTGCTCATGAGTCACCAAGATTGTGCTGTAGGTCTGGGGTGAAAACAGAACCAGCCGTGCTTTTTACATTGTATGCAATCTAGTCTTTGATAACTTTATACATGTATGCAAGTATTTTGGTCAAGCATTCATTTAGTTCAATCTCCACTACCCTCTCTTAGTCCCCTCTCACTCCCGCTGGAGCCCTTCGTCTGAACAAATATCCTTCCTGGTTTCATGCCATTTTTGTTGGCACCCATTGAGTTTCATTGGGGTTGCTTGCCTGAGTGTGGGCAGGGGCTATTTACTAGAGCAGCTTGCCAGTGAAGAGTGCTAGCTAAGCAGCTCCGGGAGGTATCAATGCTATCGAACCTTAGAGTCACTTCCAAGATAAGTGTTTATGGCGGTGCAAATGCACCACCCGTAGAGGCTGATTCAACCTGATTCAAAGGTAACTAGTACCCGGATAGGGCCTGTAACAAACCTAAGGAACTGGTGCTTGTTGCCTTGAGAATACATAAAGATCTGGGGGTGTGGGGCAAGAAAGGAAAATCGATCTTTGAGGACCATGCCATCGTCTTCAGTTCCGACTTTGCTGTGCTCTATTTTTCTGTGTAAATACAGAGTGGTACAGAGAAAGCACATCACCTAGGGTGCTGGGCATTGCACTGCAGTCTTCTCGTGACTTCTCAAAACCCTTCATGGCAGTTACTGTTTTTACTCCTTTTACAGATGGGGAAGCTGAGGTTTAGAAGGGTTAGGTAATGTGTCAGGTTGCATAGAGACGCAGCAAGGATTTGAACCCATCCGTATGTGATGATTTTGCCTATGCCACTGCACATCTAAACAGCAGTCAATGCTAAACCGATGCTAGCTGATAGATTTACCACTTTCGACTTTTCTCCTGATGAAGATTTTGCTACAGAGCTATGCTTTGTTTCTGTCTATTTGCTGCTGGCTCTTTCTTTTTATTGCTTTGTTTGCTAAATTCTTAATAAACACACTAATTTGAAACTGAAAATACAGCTATTATAGATTATTTTCCGAACTACACAGAACACCAAGTCACACTGCTAATGTGAAGGGACTAGGATTTCAGTTCTTGTTACTTAGCTCCACAGTCCACATTCTTGGTGGCAACATCAGTGACAGAGAAGAACATGGTCATTGTGTGATCTCAACCTGAGAAGAGTCTCACCTAAACACAAGAAAGAAGCCTTAGGATCTGAAAGCTTAGAGTAACCCTCAAAATCATTGATGCTAATGAAATACTGAGACGGAACACTCTAAACAACTTTGCTCAAACTACAAACCAGTTATTCAATAGCCACAGAGCTAGAGTCTGTTGGCCTGCCTTGGACATGTTCATACCATGGAACTGGACATACTCAGAAATAACTGAGCATGGTGGCACATGCCTTATTCCCAGTACTTACAAAGCAGAGGCAGGAGGACCTCTGTGAATTTCAGGCCGGCCTGGTCTACCTACTGAGCTCCAGGTCAGCAAAGGCTACACAGTGAGATCCTGTCTCAGAGAGAGGGAAAACCAGAGTCGGGGAGGCAGGAAGAGATAGAGACCCAGACTCACCCACCCACACATGCACATGCATGCACACACACACACACACACAGAGAGAGAGAGAGAGAGAGAGAGAGAGAGAGAGAGAGATCTAAGTTCAACCAAAGTTACGTCCACCTTAATAAGGCATACTGTCGAGGGAACTAGACATAAATCATAAATATTGGTCTAATGAGACAGGTGCAAGGGACCTTTCAAGGGAAAGCTCAGAAAGACATGGCTTGAAAATAGTTATTCAACAGGACCCCTCAAAACAGTGTCAAATAGTAAAACTCTAAGCTAGGGTGCATCAAGGAGGTAAAGAACACTTATCCATCATGTACAAAGCCCTGAGTTTTCACCCTTGGCTCCAGAAACACAGAATCTATAGATGAATTATAAGTCACATTTTGAATACTGGTGAAAATATGCAGCCTTCAAAGTGGGAGTACGTGACCAGTAGTCCGGGCAGGGGGAGGAGGAAACAGGAAAAGATGTGATGCATTGAGATGGGCCCCGTCGACAACTCTGCTAATGGAAAACAGTTTCCTGAATGGTTCGAGATGGCGTTTTAAAGGCTTTGTTCTTTAGAATGGAGAGCTGAGGCAGCGGTGTGTTACCTTTACCTGGTTCATTGTCTCCTTTTGCATGTCAATGAGCTAGAGATTTTGATCGCTTGACTGGTACTAAAATAGTGAAGTGATAAGTGTATTGGATGGGCACTGGGGAGAGAAGACTAGACAGGCACTACAAATGAAGATTGTCAGGGGTCTGAAAGAGAATCTGGGCATCCCCGTGACAACTTTAATAGTCAAATATTTGCCCCAAGGTCCTGTTTATCTTTCTGCTAAACAACTGAACACAATACAAAGGCAAACTTAAGCAAAACCAAGCAGTCTAATTCAGAATCATGTGAAGTAGCTAAACAAAGCTTATGACGCTGGCTCTCAGCTCCACAGAACCCAAGTCCCTGTTTCACACGATACTGCGTAGGTCAGAGAGTTACAGTTGATTTTGGCTCGAGATAGACAGAAACAGTAATGTCAACATTCAAATCCTCAGCATTTTGGCAAACCATGTTTTGACTGCTCTGAGATAAGCTTATAAAAACAAGGCATCTAGGGGAGACTTTATTCTCATGAAGAGAGAATCCCAGTGCTACTTCTGCTGGAGATCATATTTGCTTTGCACATGAGATTCATTTTCTGCACCTTCTAAAGGGTTTCTAGGCTGCCCTTTCTTATTTTTTGTCCCCCTTAGGGGAACTCATTCTGGGCATCTTCCAGCCAGTCTTTTACAACAGCCAACAGGGGCAACTGGAGTGGTGCAGTTGAGAGAGCAAACAAAGGTGACAGCATCAAATTGGAGGCTTACAACATCTAGTAAAACCCGACTGGAGATTCTGCTTGAGGGTCTTTCTGTCAATGAGCTTCTGACTTCCCATTCCCACTGCGGGCATTTTTACTCCTCGAGATAAATAGTAGCAACCTCTGTTGGAAAGGGTTTATCTTTTAGCTATTCTCGAGGACACAAGTTTTTGGTTGTTCGGTTGTTTGGTTGGTTGTTTGGTTGGTTGGTTTTGTTTGGTATTTTCGAGACAGGGTTTCTCTGTGTAGCCCTGACTGTCCTGGAACTCCCTCTGTAGATCAGGCTGGCCTCACATTCGGAGATTTGCCGGTTTCTGTATCCTGAGTACCGGGATAAAAGGCGTGTGTCAAAACCCTTTGTTGCCTACAGATTTTTCCCTCTTTCTATTACAGAGTCAGGAAACCAGCATGACTCAGGACAGGGAGTTTGGAGGACACTTGAAAAAGCATGCTTGAATATGAGACAGAGGAGGTCAACTGACTCCCAGAATCCACTTTTAATAAGTTTAAACAGCACCTGACAATTTACCAATATAATGTAAATTACAACTGGGCAATTTGTTTATCTATTACATTTTCATCACCTTAAGTAGGGACTGAAGTTACAATATACTCTACGATGTGATTGTTACAGGATAGAAGTTTTGTAAACTACCCTGGCATGGGATAGTTGTGCCAGGACATGCCTAATAAGAGGGAGGTACAATAGCCTACTCCTAAGGTGTGCATGGATGTATGTCATATCCTATCACCCAACAAATAAACATTTCTGAAATGTCCTAAATTGTGCCTGGTATACATTAAGCCCTTCTTAAATGTTGACAAGGATCATTATTACAAAAATGCTTTTGCATGCTTCAGGGTTCATTATCAATGTCCTCCATCATATAATAACTTTCATGATTTAATTTTTTGTTTTCTTTTGGGGTTGGAGAGATGGTTCAGCAGTTAAGAGTACTGTACTGATCTTGCAGAAGACCTGAGTTGGGTTTCCAGAATCCACACTGGATAGCCTACAACTGCCTGTAACTCCAGCTCCAGAGGGAATCCTACGATGGCACCCACACTCACATGTGCGTGTCTGTCTATCTACACACACACGCACGCACACAATTTTTAAAATAAAATAAACTTTTTCTTTTATTTTTTTTCTTCTTCGGGCTGTTTATAGTAAAATGAATGGGCTCTAGATACAGTTCTGTTTGAAACTATGACTTGGTGCCCATAGCATGCCAGGTACTTCATTTAAGTGACTTCATGCAAGAGGGCTGTAACAGATCTCATCTGATGAATCAGGATAGAAAAACTTAGAAGGGACCTGGTCCAGGTGCTACAGCTGGAAAATGGCGAGCATATAAGCTTTGAACCTTTGGAGTCTACTGCTGCACAACACCCTGATATATCAATTAGTCATGAAACCTATCTCATATTTATTGCCACTCAGGGCCATAGAAAGGTGACTTGCATTTCTGGAAATAGTCATTCAGTGTCAGACACCCTCCGGGCTGAAGGTCAAGCATGCCAACTAGAACTGCCACATTGCACTTCCTCTCACAAGGTCATTTCCTTGTGGATCTTCACCGACCATGTGATTGTGAGCCATAGTAACTCAACATGTAACTTTTATGTGTGTGATTAATAATATGATAGTTCCTGGTTTCGTTGCATTTATTCCTATCAGGTTTTGGTTTTACCTCCCCTCTGTGTAGTTTGATATGCTTATGGAAATAGGCAGCATGAACTATTTGGTAAGCAAATTAATGTTTCTATTCTATGTGAGTGGTATTATGAGAGTCCAGCCAAGTTCCATGCACTCCAGTATGGAAATAGATGTCTGTTTAACACTAACTAGGTTTCATGTGGCAGTGTATTGCAAAAGGGTCTTCTTTAACTCTTGCCTTCCCGCCTGAACTTCCTTTCAATGATGGTGGGCACAGCAGATGGTACAGGTCACTGGACAGGCATTTGAGTCAATAGTACGTGAGCCTTCTTTAAATGCCATTCTAAAAAGAAGGAGGTGATGTTGCATTTCTCAAATTAATCAAGTACCACTTCCTGTGGGACCAGAGACCTCTGTGTGGACCTCTGTTTAGCTGTAAAGAAGAATGAAATTATGACATCTGCAGAAAAATGATGAACCTGGAGATCTTCAGGTTGAAAGAAATAAGACAGACTCAGAAGAAAAATACCACATTTAACTTACTTGCAAAACCTAGATTTAAATTTCTATGTACATTTCTGTATAAATGTACACATGTGTATGTGTAGCCATGAGATTAGAAAGGAGACTATGAAAGAAGAGGAAGAGGTCGAAAGGGCTGGGGAAACACAGGAGGGCACTTCAGTATGTGTGCAGGAAAGCCAGGGGATAGAATTAGGGAGGGCAGTAGGGGACAGATAAAATCTAAGTCTAAATGTGTGAAAATGTCACAATAAATCTCTTTGCTTTAAAAAAGATTTATGCCGGGTGGTGGTGGCGCATGCCTTTAATCCCAGCACTTGGGACGCAGAGGCAGGCAGTTCTCTGTGAGTTCGAGGCCAGCCTGGTCTACAAGAGCTAGTTCCAGGAC
Source organism: Ondatra zibethicus (assembly GCA_004026605.1). Lineage (NCBI taxonomy): Eukaryota > Metazoa > Chordata > Mammalia > Rodentia > Cricetidae > Ondatra > Ondatra zibethicus. The sequence goes on along the minus strand of PVIU01021105.1, from coordinate 15,861 downwards.
AGCCAAGGCTGCAGAGAAACCTTGTCTCAAAAAACCGAAAAAAAAAAGTTTTACTTCATTTTTAATTATGTGAGTGTACATGAGTACAGTGCTCACAAGGCCAAGGGCATCAGATGCCCCTGGAGCTAGAGAAGTCCACAGAGGGGAAGGAACTGAGTAGAGGGAGAAGGGAAGATCCAACGCTGGGCAGAAACCATGCTCGTTTGTTAGAAGAAAGTAATCTGGTGATGACAAAATTGTGACTCATCAAAACAGGGCACTTCTGATCTGGAAAAGGACCTGAGAGTTCACCTTAGGAACCATAGCCTTCAAGGCCTGGCCCTCGTGGATCGAATTTCAGAGACACATGGCTCCTAATGCCTGGTACATGAGAATCACACATGACAGACCCCCATGAACAGAATGTGAACCCATCTTAATGACAGTAAGCAAGCATGTCTACCTAGCTGAAAAGAAAAGAATCTACAAATACATTCATCTTTTTCTTTGTTCGAATTTTCAGTTTTGTACAATAAGCACATATCATGTGATGTTTAAGTGGAAAAAGAAAACCAAACATTCACAAGGGGCAAGTTTAAAGGAGCCACGATGTTGAAATTTGACAAGTTATACCTCGTCTGGAGCTGAAGTCCTGTAAATTCTTAGAAATTTATTGTAGAATTTAATTGAAGGCCTGATAGCCTTCCTTTCTACTTCCTCTCGTATATGGAGGATTTGTGATTCTTTTTCTTAATCCTTCATATAAAATTTCCTGCAGTCCCATCTTTACTGTGAAGTACTTGAAAGCCTGACAAATGTCACAGTATACAAACCATTGTGCAGTGCTGGGAAAAACTATCCTGGACATGAAGCCCTGCTTATTTAAAACTGTGTTCTGGTCAGCTCTGCCAAGTTAGCAGATGGCTTTGAGAAGTATCATTTTAGTTGCACATGATTGAGAAAACTGGGCGGAGAAAGATACGAACGTACCCTGCAGCTACGCCTAGTGTTTGACTACCCTACAAAGAGCCTGTAACTTATAAAACTACCGCCTCATAATTTCCAGGCACTTTCAAGAATATTCTCTTGTTGCCATGACTCTGGGTAAAGGAAGGTGCATGAGGGGAACTTCCAATGGCAGCAGAGGTGGAAGGGAGGTGTCACACCTCCTTACTCAGGTCCTGCCACCCATACCCCACCCTCACCTCTGTCCTGTCGCCCAACATCAGGCAAAGAAACAGTGTCCACACTGCTCAGAAAAAACTAATCTTACTTTTGTTCTTTAAAAAAAAAAAGAATGAGCCCAACGGTGGTGGCTCCCACCTTTAATCCCAGCACTTGGGAGGCAGAGGCAGGAGATCTATGAGTTTGAGGTCAGTCTGATCTACAAAGTGAGTTCCAGGACAGCCAGGGCTACATAGTGAAACTCTGTCTCAAAAAAAAAAAAAAGCAACAAATAAACAACACAAAGCAATGAACAAAAGAAAAATTGAAGAAAGAGTCTCACTACATAGCCCTGGCTGCCCTTGAACTCACTTTATAGACCAGGCTGACCCCAAACTCACAGAGATCTGCCTTCCTCTGCCACCCAAGTGCTGGGATTAAAGTGCTAGGATTAAAGGCATGTGCCACTATGCCTGGCATTTTTTCCATTTTTAAAAATTTTTGACTTAATTTTTTTTGTATTTTGGTCATATTCTTTTTCCTCCTCCAACTCCTTCCAGATCTTATCTAACTCTCTACCCACCCAACTTCATTTTTACATTTAAAACATTGGGAGCTGTGTGTGCGCATGTATGCTTATGTATGGTGGTGGTCACAAGGCATATATGTGGAATCAATTCTCTCCTTCCACGTTTATGTGAGATTCAGAGATAAAGCTCAGGTCATCAGGTTAGCGTGGCAAATGCCTTTACCCACTGAATCATCTCATCACCACGCCCCATGCTATGCTCAGTAAAGATTATCCCTTTCTTTAAAAAATCCATAAAACAATATCCAGAGCCATGTGTGTGCAATATTTACTTCTATTTAATGAGCAGGACTTCCTGTAGTCTGTCCGTAAGTCAAGCAATGCCCTTGGGAACGTTTTCAGTAGTCATAACCTCCTGATCTATGTACATACATTGAAAGAGCTGTTCTTCTTAATTCCCACTTTTGGAGTTGTGTGGTCTATAGCAGGAGGAACGATTGGTGGTGATTTATTGAACCCTCACTATGTTTCCTAGTCTCCCTTCTGTCTACTATCTGCTGTGGCATACTTCTTGGCTAGTAGGAAGGACCTGCTAGTGGCCGGCTGGGTTTGCGTCCGTGCCTGCACCTGCCTCCATCCTGAGGGAACAATGTCTTTGCGTGCTTCCTGATCAAGAGTGTTAATAGGATGCAAATATTTTCTCTTTTAATGCATGGCCCTGGCATAGTCGGGGAAAGTATGAGAGATGGTACCTCAGAGCAGAAACGTTTCGCTTACAGCTTGAGAGTTAAAGTTAAGACCCATAGGTAGACCAACTCCACAGAGACTACGGTAAGTAAACTTAATTATCTTCAGAGCATCAAAGATAGATCTTAACTACTGGGCACCTAATTGTAAGTAATGGTGCAGCCTCACAAAGCAAAGAAGAACATGAAGTTTATCTCTGTGGCCCAAAGCTTAACATCACTACTTTTCTTATCAGACCTGATAGCAGAAAGAGAGCTAAAACCGCTGCTGAGTCTTTGTAGAAAGAGAAGGGATGCACTTCTTTTTCTCTCTACGTACCTTAGGTTGTAATGTTTCCCATAGTTTGGGAGTGAAAAAAGCTTCTCCTTTGTAAATGTGCTCATTCTGCTGTCCATTTGAAGCTCTCTCGGCAACACTTTTGTTGCCTTTTCACCCATCTTCTTCCTTTGATTTAATCTTGATATCGCTAATCATACCTGCATCCTTTATGTCAGGAGACCCAGTCGTGGTCCGGGGTGGTGAATGTCCCTTACAATGATACCAGTGTTTTGTGGTGATTTGGATAAGAGGGCAAAACCACTGGCCACAGGCACGGAGGGAGATTTTAGTTGATCAGTGACTTAATACATGGTGAGCTTCTTGAAGTACGTTTTAAAAGGTTTTACTGTCTCCTGCTCAATTCAATAGATGTGTGTAGGATGTTTAGATAGCAGAGACCATTTAGAGGAGGTAGTCAGGAGGAGGGTGCAAAGATGGTGACTTTCTGATACAGAGTGAGACACATCGAAACCCCACACACTTCCAAACTCAGAACGAAGGTCTCAGACAACTATGAGGAGTCGGCGGTCTACTCTACAATCCTGAATCAGTATTATTTTTAGAAGTTGGCCTCTTTATTCTCCCTGAACCTAGCTAGATACTGCAATCATCTTAATTCTTTTCTTTTCTTTAGGACGACAATATGGATACCAAATCCATTCTAGAAGAACTGCTTCTCAAAAGGTCACAGCAAAAGAAGAAAATGTCACCCAATAATTACAAGGAGCGCCTTTTTGTTTTAACCAAAACAAGCCTTTCCTACTACGAATATGACAAAATGGTAAGGCTTTCCTTCCTTATAGTAAAAACATCAGGTTTCTTAGCTAAGAGTAAAGATCACCTTACATCAATGTGCTACACTGCCTCTTTACCAAAGTATGATGGATCAAGAAAAGGGTTTTGGACAATACTGATTCCTTTTATTAAGACCAATCAGAATACGTCTTTAAAACAATTGTTCTCATCTGGAGTAACTTGTGTTTCCTGGGAGACACTGGACAATGACTAGAGATACCTCAGCTGAAACAACTAGCTATGGGGGCGGGTGGGTAAGCACTATGGGCAGCTAATGGCTAGAGACTGAGGATGCTACTAAAGTACCCTACAGCTTGTAGCCAAGAGTTAACCATCCGCAAATGGCTTTTTTTCTAATTTTTTATTTTAATTTATTTTATTTTTTTTTAAAAAGAAAACAATCTTTTTTCATTTTACATACCAATCCCAGTTTCCTCTCCCTCCCCCTCCTCCCATTCCCTCCACCTTTTCCTTCACCCCATCCCCTATCCACTCCTCAGAGAGGGTAAAGCACATTGCTTTGGGGAAGGTCCAAGGCCCTCCCTACTACCTCTAGGCTGAGCAAGGTATCCATCCAAAGAGAATAGGTTCCCCAAAAGTCAGTACAAGCAGTAGGGATAAGTCCTGGTGCCACTGCCAGTGACCCCCTCAGTCTGTCCCAGCTATGCAACTGTCACCCACATACAGAGGGACTAGTTTGGTCCTACGCTGGTTCCTTCTTTGTCTGGCTGGAGTTGGTGAGCTCCCCTTAGCTCAGGTAAACTATTTCAGTGGGTGTCCCCATCATGGTCTTGACCTCCTTACTCATATTCTCATACCTTCCACTCTTCAACTGGACTTTGGGAGCTCAGCCCAGTGCTCCACTACGGGTCTCTGCCTCTGTCTCCATCAGTTGCTGGATGAAGGTTCTATGGTGACATTTAAGACAGTCGTCTGTCTAACTACAGGACAAGGCCAGTTCAGGCATCCTCTCCACTATTGCTTAGGGTCTTAGCTGGGGTCATCCTTGTGGGTTCCTGGGAATTTCTCTAGTGCCAGGTTTCTTGCTAGCCCCATAATGGCTCCCTCAATCAAGATATCTCTTTCCTTGATCTTATCTCTGTCCTTGCTCCATCTCAACCCTCCTCAAATGTTAGGAATAGTGTTGAGGGTGAGGAATGCTGCCTTAAAGCAGTAGTGGAAATAACAACAGCTCTGTGCCTTTGAGAGCTTGATCCTGGGAGAAAAATCAAAACACCATCAAAAAACTAAAACCAAGTAAAGCTGCTTCGTGCCATTAAACTTTGATATCTCTATTCACCACTTGGCAGGTGGATTGAAAAAAAATCACACGATTCTCAAATTAGATTGCTAACTGTCACTCAGATGCTTGCTTTTGAAGAAGCATGTGTGCATGTGTTCATGGTTTAGAAATATGATTGTGATAGCCATGGAGCAACAGGGCATGTGTCTCCATTGGCTTCCACATCCCTTCATCTCCCTCCAGACATTAACTTTAGCTGTACACTTTTCCCTGCTCACTGTGACACGCCAACATGACATAGCTTCTGGTTTGCTTTTGAATTCAGAAACGAGGAAGCAGAAAAGGATCGATAGAAATTAAGAAAATCAGATGTGTGGAAAAAGTCAACCTAGAGGAGCAGACGCCAGTGGAGAGACAGTACCCGTTTCAGGTAAAAGGGGGTTGGTTTCTTTAATATCTTCTAGTATTAGCTCACTATGCCCAGGAACAGAACAATAGTGCAAAATTATCCCTTGAGACGATGATAATGTTTGGAATACTCCCAAGTGGGCGTTGGCAGTTTGGCCTCTGGGCCAATCTGCTTCCCTCCAAAGGAAGCAAGATGGGAGTATAAGCGAGCCTGGTCTGACCTGCTTCAGCTTTACCAATCTCTTTTATGGAGCGCTGTGGGGTGTCTCTCTCTTGGATAAGAGCAAGCAGGAAGCTATGCAGGATTAAGTACCAACCCTGCCCTGAAATTTGTCTCCAAGGAGGTGGTAAAATAGACCATCCTAATACAGTAAAAATGAGTGTTGATTAAGATGGAGGGGGAAGCGGTACATTCCTTGTGCTTTGCTCCTTACTATAAGATGTCAGGAAAATGTTCTGATGGAGGTGGCACTCAGGTTGGGAAGGACAAATAGACCTTAACTAGCAAATTTGGAGGTGGCAACAGAACTAAACGGCACGTGCAAAGGCACTGTAGGATGAAATAAGAGAAAGAAAGAGACCAGCCCAGAGAAGTAGGTGGTGCGGCACTGCTCAGGGCTCTGCATACCATGCTAACCAACTTTAGTTTGTCACCGAGAAAGTCTTTCTTCTTTTTTTTTTTGAGATTTTTATTTTCATTTTATATGTATGTGCATTTTGCCAGCATGTAGAGCATGTCAGTTCCCCTTGGAACTGGATTTAGAGACAATTGTTAGCTCCCATGTGGGGATTAAACCCAGGTTCCTCTGAAAGAATAGTCAGTGCTCCTAACCACTTAGCTATCTCCACAGCCCCTAGAATTCTTTATTTTTAACATTTATTTATTTGTGTGTGGGGTTCCCCCGCCCCATCTGTGTGTGTGTGTGTGTGTGTGTGTGTGTGTGTGTGCGTGTGTGTGTGTGTATGTACATGCTTCCACATGCCACAGCATGAATGTGGAGTCAGAGACAGCTTGTAGGAGGCAGTTCTATCCTTCCACCATGTGAGTTCAGGGGGATCAAAATGAGGTCATCAGATTTGGTGGCAAGCAGCCTTACTTCCGGGTCATCTCACTGGCCCAATAGACCCCAAAGAATTTTAAATACTTCCATGTAGCCAGGCAGTGGTGGCACACACCTTTAATCCCAGCACTCAGAAGGCAGAGGCAGGAGGATCTCTGTGAGTTCAAGGCCAGCCTGGTCTACAAAGGTGAGTTCCAGGACAGCCAGGGCTACACAGAGAAACCCCTATCTCAAAAAGCCAGAAAGAAAACAAAAATTCCATGCTACAGAGAATGCCTCTGTGAAGGGATTTTGAGCTGAATCAGACCTACTACAAAATTATCGATCAGTTGGGGGAAAAACAAAGGGAGAGGGTGCCCATAAAGGTGACCGCAAACACAGTAGGAACCCAGAGGCTACCCAAAGCCACAAAGGTTTTCCAGCCCTACAGACATCCTAGCTCACTACTTGCATCTGCATAGCCATAAGGATATATCACAACTTATCTCTAAGTATAGTTGCTCCTTTGGTAGAAAAAAAAGCACACTCACATATATCATATATAAATAAAAGTAAAAATATTAAAGTAGGATGCGCCCAACTTCTAGAAGATCTTTCCTAAGTGGTATGTGTTTTCCAGTTGTAAAATAAGCCCAATCTGGAGAGAGCGTTGCAGTTGTCAGACTGGGGCATGTACATATGCTTGTGGTTGCAAGAGGAGGGCATGCAGTGACTTGTGTGTGGAGGCAAGAGGACACGGGGTGTCCTGCTCTGTCACTCGCCACCTTATTCTCTTGAGCCCGGATCTCCTAATCCTGGAGCCCCAATAATCTTCCTCGCTGTGACCTCCAGAGCAGTGGGCTTGCAAGCCTGCACAGGAGCACGCGCTGCTTTTCTTACTGAGCCATCTCTCCAGTCCCATAAACAAGTGTCTCATAAACATAAGGGATAAGAAAACACACAGTGTGGAGAATCTGAGATGCTACCCAATGTGACAGACTGACTTAACAAGGAGACAGTGTTTTCCTGAATATAAACCCAAACTGTAAACTGATCAGAATGTGGGGAATACGGCATAGCAAAGGGTAGGATATCCCATCCCTGGAAATAGTTTCTAAGGATACAGAAGTTAAAGATGCCCTAATTGTGAAAGGAATTGCCTCCTGATTAGAAAGATGGACCAGATGACTCATAAGAAATATGTGATTTACCATATTATAATACTTCCTGGTCCAGGGCACCCCAAATGAGGCTTTAATCTTCACCACCATTCCGTGCTTCACTGCTGTGATTTTCCCCAAGTTCTGAAGGTCTGACATTAAAAAAAAATCAGATAAGTAAGATTTAAAAAAAAAACCTGTAGTCTTTTTTTTTAACATAATTCCAAAGCTAGTCTATGAAAAAAAGTTTATTTCTGATAGTATAAAAATTTACTGGTACACCAGATTGAACCGTGAAACACTTCCATCAAAATTCATCGCTTTTTGTTCCCTTCCAGATTGTGTATAAAGATGGGCTTCTCTACGTCTATGCATCAAACGAAGAGAGCCGAAGTCAGTGGTTGAAAGCACTGAAAAAAGGTAACAAAATGCCATAACGAAGGCTTCAATTGCTTTCCTGTGATGGGCTGTATTCATACTTTTGTGTTCTCAGTGTTACAGGCAGGAAGCCTGGGGATCACCTTCGCTTTCACCCTGAGCACAGAGATAGCTATTGTGAATTTCCTGCCAGTAGGTGGGGCATAGGGTGGGACCAGGGACAGTCAGACCAGCTGGCCTTCCCATTCCAGTCCTGTCGGGACTATATTTTCAGTGTTCATAGACAGCGCCAATGGTACTGAGCACTTACCGCGTGCCAGCTACTCTGTCGAGAACATGTTGCATCTTGTTGCATAATCCTCTTGACAACTACGGACAGTGCTAATATTAGTCTTCGTTTTTCACACAAGTTTAAAAGAAAACAGACAAATGCCACAAACCTTGTTAATGGGAATCTCAAAATGTAATTACCTGAGCCCAGCTTTTTAAATCACAATATTGCAAGCTAGGTCTCTATATCTTTGCCCCAAACTGAGGATTTAATGAAGATTTTATTCATGATTTTTAAGCTGCTGTGGGAAACACGGGAGAGAATTGTTATTATTTTAGCACCTTGATATTTCCCCCGCAATCTTTTTGTTTTCAAAGGGGTCATGTTGTAAGGATAACATGTAAATTAAGTCAATGACTCTACTGATGCAGCTTCAGTTTTTAACACCCTAGACAGAGGAAGATTTTGTTTTTATTTTTATGTTTTATGCTTATATTTTAGTTTAAGGCAATATCTCAGTGCACCTCAGATTGCACACACCCAGCCCGCATCGATGCAAATACATCCTTTCCCACACGTAGTTCCTCATTTTCCCTTTATGTGAAAAGACTTATCAATCTGTTTTGTGGAGTAGTGAAGTGGCCATTAGGGAGAGATGCTTCCCTCATTACCCACAATCATCTCAGTGAAGTGAGCCGGGTACCTCTGCCAGAGCCAGGCAAACCTGGCTGTCGTCTATTTTATGTAACACATCTGGGCTTTCCTGACCTGTAAAATGAGGAGCATATTTCCTTTCTCCTATAGCAATTACATGTATGAGTGACTCTAAAAAACATTAAAATATCCTCTTAAACATAAGCCATTGTGGTTATAATGGGACTTCCAGGGGTAGTCCTAAGGTTTTCTTCCCAGCCAGCCATCTTTGAGTGAACCTCCTAGGACTCAGCTGTCATATAGATACTCCCTATATTCAGCTCTTGTGTAACCCCTGTGTCTCCATTTGTGGGTCCTTCTGGAACTCTATGTGGTGTTCAGGCTTTGGGGTGAAACACATGATGGCTTATGGATGGAAGAGGAGAAGGAAGAGACAAACAATGACACATCTCTTGGTCCTCATGCAGCTGTGGTGTCTCCATTCCTGGCGCTGCTGTCTGCACAGCAGGAAGTGGGTGCCTGTTAGCAGTGCTTTGTACTGGAGGAAGAAAGACATCAAGCAACCACTGGAATAGATCTGTTTGTGCTTTCTCTCTCCCAGGGAGTGGGAGGCAGGCAGTCTTGGGATTAGGCAACCATTCGAGGATGTCAAGGACACAGGTTCCTTCTAGCTTTCTGTTTTACCATTCTTACAGGTTACTGGAAGGTTCTAAGCTGTTTTAGAAGTCCCCCCCCGCCCGCTGAAAACTTTCATTCATGCTACATTTCTCAGAAGTAGGGCTCATATCTATCTCTATGTACAATAGACATTGAAAAACAGTATCTGTGTTTGTTTTTTCCAGTCTCTGTGCTGGAGGATAGCCAAGGTGGGTGAGATTGTCATCAAGTTAACAAAAACTTACTTGCTGTGGGAAGACGTAGGTTCTCTCACTTAAATATTTCCCCTTACAAACTTTCACCAATTTAAACTATATCAGTCTATTTAACTCTGTAAGAGTCATGATAGCAAGAATAGCAGCCCTCAGGGGTAGTATGTAGACCAACTGATGCATGTGGGGAGAAGTAAATACAGTCACATACAATTTTTTAATGTCATCATTAAGTATCGGAATTGTTGCAATGTGGATTTTGGGACTTGGTTGGAGGATTAGTTACTCAGGAAACTAAATCCTTTTAGTTGGAAACACATTAAAGAGCAAGAGCATAGACAGTAAGAAAGCTTGCAATATGCCTGGGGAATTCCAATGGTCATTTGGGCCTAAACTCAGAAATTAACATTTTATAATCTTAACTCATTCTATAATAATTACCTTTAATGCTCATCAGTAAAGTTGTCCCTTGGTGCTGGCATTTTCAGCTAAACTGAACTGAGTTGTATAAAATGAATGTCTACTGAAACCCACTTTTCGCTGAACTATCTGAGGCGATTTATGTGTATTATCTTATATATTTATGTATATTACCATATACCTCCCCAGTGACCCAGTACAATATTATTATTATTCCTTAAGTTGGGTTGATAAAGGAGGACTAGGACTCTCTGGGTTCAAAGTTAGGAATTTTCTAGATGAACATAAAATCAAGAAGGAAGAGTTGAGGTGGCACACAGAACCAGCCCTCCCCACCTAAAGATGCTTCTTGAGCTCTTCTCTACTAAATCCTCAGAGGTTTCTGTGCTATATTGCAAAAGATGCTAATTTCTTATAGATACAGTACTGTATTCCAAGATTAGAATTTAATTTGTTTTGATTGACATTGCCTTATTCTCGCAGTTTGTTTTTTGAGTACTGGAGGGGGAGCCTGGAACTTAGTGCATGCTAGGCAGGAGCTCTACCACCAAACTGCACCCTTAGTTCCTCTTTTCTAATACACACACATCCTAGCTAGGTGTGGTGGCAGAGTCCTGCAGTCCCAGCACTTGGGAGATGGAGGCAGGAGAATCAAGAGTTCAGTGTCAGCTTTGGCTACATGGTGAGACAAGACTAGATTTGTATACATGAGACCTTATCTCAAAAAAAGAAAATAGACAGCTTTCCACCCCCCCTCAAATGGTTTATTCCTTAGAATAAGGATGTCAAAATCATGAAAGACCAAGAAAAGATGAGAAACTATTCCAGGTCAAAGACAACTAAATGACTAAATTTCATACATAATACTAGATTAAGAACTTTGATTGGAAAGAATAGGTCACTTAAAGAACATTATTGGAACAATTGGAGAAAATCAAATATGAAATATATATGTATATATATATATATATACAATTTCCAGAATTTGACAATTTGCTTTATAGTTAAGTAATAGCATAAATATCCTTGGTAATAGAAACTGTGTAGGGAAATATTTATGCGTGGCATTATTCAAGCCATATATGTGCTGTTGACTCTAAATTATTAAGTGAATACTAATGACAAATTTTTAGAACAATAATGATGTATGTAATGAAGAGAAAAAAGCAGCAAAAAATATAGTTATCATTGGTAGATGTAAGGAAAGGGCGGAAGGATATGCTGCACAGTTCTTACTATACCTTTAAAACCTTTCCGAATGAAAACCCATAGGCAGTCAGAAATCCTTTTTCCTAAGATCTAGTCCTACCACCCAGCCTACTTCTGCCACCAAAGAACATCAGGCATTGTAAGCCATTCAGAACCTTGACAGATGTATTTATAAAATCTTAATGGCAAGCTGGCCAGTGTATGCATTTGCCTAACTCTTTCATGTCAGAAGAATACATTATTATGCTGTGGTTTCTGAATGAAAAACAACTGCTTTGGTGGACACCGGGTCTTACCCCAGTTGCTGGTAAATGAGATCGTCATTGTCGTGAGATTATAGTATTTACTTATTGCATTGCATCTCTTGGGCCAATGTCTGCTTATGTCTTGTATCCTTCCTACCTGCCCTTCAGAGATACGGGGCAACCCCCACCTGCTGATCAAGTACCACAGTGGCTTCTTCGTGGACGGGAAGTTCCTGTGCTGCCAGCAGAGCTGCAAAGCAGCCCCAGGATGCACTCTCTGGGAAGCATGTATGTGAGGCTCCCTGTTGCTCTGGACCTCGGGTATGGAGGGAGCCCACTAGGTCAAGCCTGCCCAATACTAGATCAGCTTTTCAGAAACAAAATATGCCATATTGGTTGACATCATAGTAATACAGCTTTGCGGATGCTATGCTGAAAATGAAGTATAACTTAAGTGTCAGTTGAATCATCATCATCATCATTATCATCATCATCATTTATGCCCCAGCCTTGCTAAGCATGCATAGGCAGCCTGTTTATGGCAGTTCTCCACTTGCTCCTATCCTGGGAAGTCCTAGATGCTTGTGTTATTATTGTACAGTTGAATCATACTCCCTCAATATTAATACATGCCTTTTTATTTCATGAGAAATGTTTTTAAAATTGAAACCACAACAAACAAAGAGTGAGAAAAAGGGCATAAACATTGGATGGATAGGGAGGTGGAGAGACTCTGGGAGGAGTTGGGGAAGGGGAAAGATTATGAGCAAAATACACTTTATGAAACAGTTTCACAAAAAATTAAAAACATGGAACAAGTAATGAGCCATTAATACCTCTGATAATTCTTCTAGTTTAAAGTAAACTCCTTAGAAATAGAATGTGCTGAGCATATCATGAATCCAACACCTAGCTTTCCCATTTGATAAGAAAATGAGGGGCTGAAGAGGTGACTTGGTGGTTAAGGACAACAGCTGTTCTTCCAGGGAGAGACTGGGTTTGAAGCCCAGCACCCACACTGTGCTTCACAGCAGCCTGTAGCTCTAGTCCCAGCAGATCTGGTGCCCTCTTCTGGCCTCCATGGGCACTGCATGCATGTACACAGATACATCCAAGCAAAACTTACCCATATATAAAACAAAAATAAAGGAAAGGGAAGTTTTTGTGTACTTTATTTTGTTTTTAATCCAAGGCAGGCATGGTAGCATATATTTGCAATCCTGATACTCCAGAGTCTGAGACAAGAAGAACATAGTTTGAGACTGGCCTGAGTTACATAGCAAGTTTAAGACTAAACCTCATACTGAAACCCTGTTTCGAACACACACACACACACACACACACACACACACACACACACACACACACACGTGAGAGAGAAAGTTCAGTTCTTTCTTCTTATAAATAACAAAAAATCATGAAGCAACCCTGATTTTCAAATAAGTGGCAAAAGATTTAATTTAAGTACCAGTTTTAATTATCACATATGGCTTTCATGTAAGACTTATTTAAAGTGATTGGCCACTCGGTACGGGTGTGTTGATTTCTTGAAAACTTGAAGAAATGAGGGGTATATTGCTTATAGGATTTACAGGAACTTGAACTTTCCATCCAGGCGTCGCAGTGTGTCAGTTGCTGGTGGTGGAAGAATGCCATTTGAATTGAGCTTTACACGAGAAAGCCCCAGAATTGCTTCAAACGTTGAGTCTGCATTCAGTCGCTCTGGCATATTGTTCCTGGAAACTGGTTCATTGTTTTGATTCCCGGTGTGGGGTGTTTTCCTTTGTTTGCATTTACTTTTCAGATGCTGATCTGCACATTGCAATTAGTGAGGAGAAACACAGAGCCCCTACTTTCCCACAGAGGATAGTGAGTCCATTTTTCAATTATTTTCTAAGTTGACATACAAAGTTTGGGAATATTTGTACATATGCATGTTTCTATTTTGTTCTAATTCATCCTCTCTCTTCTACCCTGCTGGTTCCTTTTCACGTTCTGCAATATGTCCAATATATTCCATTACCCTCTCATTTTCCCGTTCTTTTCTCCCTCCCCTTTATTATCCTTGTTGTAGTTTTATTTATTTATGTATGTATTTATTTTGGTTTTTTTTGAGACAGGGTTTCCCTGTGTAGCTTTAGAGCCTGTCCTGGAACTAGCTTTGTAGACTAGGCTGGCCTCGAACTCACAGAGATCCATCTGTCTCTGCCTCCCGAGTGCTGAGATTAAAGGTGTGCACAACCACCACCCAGCTGTTTTAGTTTTATGACCTGCACACACACACACACATCCTTGTGGATTCCTGGGAATTTTTCTAGAGCCAGGTTTCTTGCTAGGGCAATCATTGCTCCCTCCATCAAAATCTCTCTTTCCTTGCTCTCATATCTGTCCTTCCTCCATCTCGACTATCCCATTCCCTCAAGTTCTCCTCAACCCTCCGCTTTTCCCCTCCTTTTCCCCTTCTCCCCTTCCTTCTACCCTCCCCCACCTCCATACTTCCAATTTTGTCAGGAGATTTCAAGACAACTGTTCCCCGGGGGTGGAGCCTTTCTATAGGAAAACAAACAAAATTAGACAGCCCTGGATCATTAAAATATATATGCAACTTGCCCCCCTTTCTTCTGTTGATAGCCACAGCCTTCCACTTTTAGGATTCCCATGCAGGTGGCAGCCTCTTTACATGCTAGGAGGTGTTTCAAGTGGCCTCCGGGTTCCCTAGGACATCATCTTAAATAGGCCTTTCAGGTCTATGGCATAGTTTAAGTTCTGACTATTTTTCTCCTTCTGAGAAAAACCTATACCGTTTTCCTGAACCAATACAAGTGACAAAAATAACTCTTCTTCTTTTTTTAAAAATTCTTTTGGTAGCATCCCCCAATTTCATGTCCATACAGAACTTCAAAATGCAACATTATTTGTTTAAAAAAAAAGATATTTGCCCACATAATTTATACTTAAAGGTCAGAATGAGATCATGCAGGGCAAGAGTGGGCCATAAGGCTGAAGACTGGTGCTTTTGTAAGAATGGGGGATACAAGAAGATAGACACATAGATGCGATGGCAGTATAAAGACCTATGCATAGCTTTGCTGCTCGAGGACTGTTTGGGCTTTTGCTATGTGTTCAGAAACATTGCTGTTTGGGTTTGGGTACTTGCTGCAGGCCCGCTGCTTGAAACTCCCAAGTCTTTGGCTGGAGCGGAAGCTCCGTAGTAGAGCAAATTAGGAACTAGAAACCATCAAATCTTACCTCTTGCAAGGGATTTTTTTTTTTTTTTGGAAAATGTGTGGAAAATCAACAGACAACTCAATGACCCAAGGGTTCCAAGTCCTTTTATATATTTTTTGACAATTCCATACATATCTCAACATGTTTTGATTAGATCTACCCTCTACTCCCTCCTGGACCCCCAACAGCACATCCTCGCCACAATTTCATGTCCTCTTCTTATTTTTTTAATAACACACACAGCTCAATTTGTGCAGCCCATATACTTGTGAGTGTGGGAGTCATGCACTGGAGTGTGCCCCACCTACCAGGGACACACTCCTGAAGAAAACTGACCCTCTGTCTTTCAGTAGCCATCAACTGCCAACAGCTCCTTTGCTAGGGGTGAGACCTTGTGAGCCCCTCCTCCATGCTGGAATATTGACCAACTTGTCTTGAGCGGGTCCTCTGCGGGCAGCCCCAGCTGCTGTAGAGTTCCCGAGTGTAGCATCCATATCATATCCAAAAGACACGGCTTGGCAGTGGTCCTCCCCAGACGCTCTGGTTCTTACAATGTCTCTGCACTCTTCAGTCTTCACAGAGTCCAAGGCTGGTTTTGAGTATAAGCTGTTAAAATCAACCAAAGATCAAAGAGAGAGTCATGGATGGAATAGGAATACCCTTCTCTACCTCCTCTTCTCCCTCTCCTCCGTCTCCTCTGCCTGTGCGTGCGTGCGTGTGTGTGTGTGTGTGTGTGTGTGTGTGTGTGTGTGTGTGTGTGTGTTTGACTACAGTACTCAAGTAGAGAGTTTATTTCTGAATGGGGGGACGACAGCCCTTTGTTGATTCCGCTCAGATTGCATTTGAGGAATTTTATAATGTGTTTATCTTTAGAGAGAACCCATCTTTGAATTTATCAGCAATGGGATCCTTCATAGCAAGGAGTTCTAGGATAGTAAATCTTCAACTCCAAGTAAATGATATCCCTGAAACAAAGAAGGGGTAAATACAATGCAAGAAAAAGAAATCAAATTTAGAGTTCATACACACAAAATGGATTTTTAATGACATATAATGTACACTAAAACAAGCACACAAATATGCTCAGCTTATAAATTTCCAGAATCTGAACACATTCAGATTAAGAAAGAGAACATCAGGAAATGCCAGGGGTACTCAGGTTTCATTTCACTTAGTGCATCAGCCAAGAGCAATTGCTAGCCAG